>OX030951.1:854055-1114055 GCA_943735915.1 Pherbina coryleti
TGTTTTAATTTCTGGACTTTTTTTCACAGAAATGTAAAAGAAAATAATGAAACTGATTAAAAAAATTTATGTTAACACAAAATAATTTTTATTTATTAATATTAAACGTTTTGTTTTAACATAAATTTCATATATTTCCCCTATTTATATTTATATCAATGAGCAAAGATCACTTTTGAATTTAATAAAAGTCTAGAAATTAGAAGCAGGTTCTGATTTCAGGTATGGCAGGTTTTAATTTCTGGAAGGTTCGAATTTCTGAGACTGTACTGTATTTTTTTTTTGACAGTTCGAGAATATTTTGCGAGTATTTTGGGCCACAATAAGTAGGTTTTGTAGCTGCGCTTCTGATTTTGTAAGCTCGAGAAATTCTTGAGCAAGTTGTACCCCACGCTCCGCAATATCATTTACAACACAAAGATCTTTAAAATAATTTTTTACTCTCTGGTATTCTTCATCTTTTTCCCATTCGTCAGGATCATATTTTAAAAAATTGCATGTCAAACTAAACCAACGAAATAGATTTGTTGTTCGACAAGATGCAAAACAATCTAATTCTTTTTTTGTTCATTCATTTAAAGAATTTGGGTATGCGATTGGATGATTACATGGAAACTTCTGAGCTTGCAATGCTGTCACCATACTGCGTTTTCTCTCAATAAAAACCGCATCATCGAAAAAAGCGAGTGCTACAAGTATTTCGCTAAGGTACCAAAGATACCGACCAAATTTTTGACTTGCAGCAATGGATATTTTTTTGTTAATTGTCTTGTATGCGACCAAATCTTTTAAAAAAGACAGATCCTGATTGGGAGCTTTTATGCTATTAGTAGCTTCAAACCAGACTTTGATGTATAGTAAAACTACAAAAATACAGACTTGACAGATTCCGATAATAATGAATAGCATAAAAGCTGCAAATAAGGATCTGTCTTTTTTAATTCATTTCTATTTCTTATTATAATTTAACCCTCCAGGGGGCATACATTTTTGGTTTTTGATATTTTTTATTTAAAAAAAAATAAACTATGATTTCGGTTGAAAAGCCGCAATAAGACTTCTTGTAGGTATTAGCTTGTTGCGTGTTCGTCGCAGGGTAAAATACTAGTTTTTTTTAATTTATTGTTAATTTTTGTAAATACATAATGTGAATTTAATGAAATGTAAAAATACTTTTAGCATAATACAAATGTATTTATTTATTTTTAATTTAAATACCTAAATTGCACTAATTTCATGAAAAAGTGGGAAAAGGCTGCGGGAGAAATTTCGACGCAGCAGGGGCGGTAACCACGCCCACCATAAAAAACTATGTAGATATCATATTTCTTATGTATGTGTTCCAAAAAATGCAAAATATTTATAAAAAGCAGAGAAAATAATTTTTTTTTTATATGTGCAAATATGGTCTAATATGGACATTTTTTCGAAACTTTCGGGCCCGATTGGCACGGGTAAACGTTGTCGTAAAAAAAAATTTTTTTTAGTTTCGTTCTTAGAATATAAAAACGCATAAAAAAACCTTTCAGCCCCTTGACATTTCCAAAAATCGCAAAATAAGGGACACTCTACTATATATAGCGTGTTCTAATGACATGTAAAAAATGTTGAGTTACGTCTGTCAAGTAAATACAGCCAGAGTACTATTTTTAATGATAGTCTATCAGTTCGTCAAACAAAGATATGTTTTTATACCCCTACGTTTAAAAAACGGGGTATATTAATTTTGTCACTCCGTTTGTAACGCCCATAAGGAGGCGTGGTAGGTATAGAAAAGTATATATAGTATTGATCAGTATCACCACCAGAGTCGATTTAGCCATGTCCGTCTGTCCGTCTGTCTGTCTGTGATCACGATTACAGCCGTAATGTTCAAGCTATCATCATGAAATTCAATATTTAAGCTTGTATCTAAAAAATAAAGGTCAAGTTCGAAAATGAGCCAAATCGGTTGAAAACCACGCCTACCTCCCATACAAAGTGACTTTATCAAAACGGTAAAATCTCTTAGAACTCCACAAAAATTAATATATGGACTTGAAATTTTGCACATGAGCTTTGCTATTTAATATACATTCTAAATATGAAATTCAACCAAATCGGATGAAAACCACGCCTACCTCCCATGCAAAGTGACTTTATCAAAAATGTAAAATCTCTTTAAATTCCACAAAAATTAATATATGGTCTTGCAATTTTGCATATGAACTTTAATATATAACTTGTACACTGTGTATGAAATTCAACCAAATCGAGTGAAAACCACACCCACCT
Organism: Pherbina coryleti; assembly: GCA_943735915.1. Classification (NCBI taxonomy): domain Eukaryota; kingdom Metazoa; phylum Arthropoda; class Insecta; order Diptera; family Sciomyzidae; genus Pherbina; species Pherbina coryleti. The sequence continues at coordinate 856,330 of OX030951.1, forward strand.
CCCATACAAAGTGACTTTATAAAAACATAAGAGAATATTTTCTGTTAAAACTAAGACGAAAATGTTTTTACAAAAAAAATGTTTTGACTGCTTAAGACTTTGAACATATTTCAATTCGGACGCAGGGGTATTTTAACTTCGGCCCAGTCGAAGATCATTTCTTACTAGTTTTATTATAATTCAATTGCTGCGGGTTAGCAGCCTCACGCTTCAAAATTAACTGAGTTTTCTTTACAAAGTTCAAAAAGAGAATATATGAATATCAAAAGAAAGTATAAAAATTACCTACTGGCGTTTGCCAGATTTGAGAAATACATGTAAAAGTTAAAATAAAGATAAAACAAGGTGCAACGTCTTAAGGGCCTACTAAAGTTTTTCGGCGACCAAAAATCAAAATTTCGTTTTTTACATTTTTCGAATGTATAACATCTTAAAAATATTCTCAGAAAGTTTTAAGTCAATTGAATAAAAATTGTTGCATTAGTTATAAGCTCAATTGTCTGAAGACAAGAGAATAAAAAATATATGTACAATATGTTAATGCTCTTTATTATGTGCTCTTTAATATGTCTTTTATTTTTTCAATGCACTCTTTTAAGTGTCTATCATTTTTTTATTCACTCTTTATATAAAAATGCATAAGCATAGGTATCCACAGGGGGAGCAAAGAGGGGAAAGGCTCCCTGGGTTTCAGAAAAATGAAAAACCTTATATTATTGAAAAAAAATAAAAATAACAGTTATAATAAGAACTTCTCCCCCTGGCAAAAAATTCTGTGGACGCAATGTGGAAATTGGCATCAGTTGTGGCAAAAACTGTCATACATTTATAAAAAACGTTGATTCTACGCGTATTATTCTCGCAAACAAAAATTTACAGGAAGCCACACGCGAGGGAAGAATCCTGAGAAGACAGAGGCAGGTTGAAATTTTGACTCAACAATTGATGATGAGATTATCTTATATGGTCCTGGAATAGATGATACTATGTAAGTTGAAAAAAAAATGAATGTATACGTAAATAAACAACTTTTAAAACATTAAACGCGTTTTTCTCGAAAAGACTGTTTAAAACCGGTGGACAGCATTACTCAAAAACTATGCTAAGGATCGCTACCAAATTTATTTCACTTATTAAGTAAATATGACCGGTACTTTTGATCGTCAATTTTTATTTTAGAAAAATACTCTTTTTTTATAACCTAAAAAAATTACTTTTTTAGTCAAAAATCATCTTTTTTTAACCTGCCATTTTGGTAAAAATCAACATTTTTCTAAAATCTTCGATTAAAAGCTCAAAAAGCTTCAGCAGAATCTTAATCATTTGTATTTTTTGTTTTTAGATAAACAAGCTCTGAAAAATCGTGTCCACTGCATATTTAAGGTACTTTACTAAACTACGGGTTCCTGTATATGGCTGAATATATGTTATCGAAAAATTCAAAAACTTTTTTCAAAACATATATAATTATAATGTAAAAAAAAGATACAGTAGTTTCGACTATGTCGTAACACAAGACGTAGAATTATTCAATTCGCTTTTGATGACATCTTTTTTAAAAATATTTATTCCATACACCTGAGGATATGACCTTTAAGAGAGTGCCGGAGAGGGTTAATATGTATCACCAACCCCCATTACTTTTGCAAAAGGAACATTTTTGCCTTCGACACCTATTCCCTCCGACCACTCCTTAGGGGCGCTCCCATACAAATTTTATGCTTTTGTCGATAAAACCGGAAACTGTCCATAAATAGGTAGAAAACTTAAACAAGCAAACAAAATTTGTTCAATGCTATCATTTTCAACAACCCATGTGTCAAAATTTCACTGTCGATAATATGCTCGGATATTTAATTGGCTGCGTTTGACATTTCAATAACAGATTCTGTTAAAAAAGCATGCCCCTCAAAATTACTCAGTATTACTGGGCTACGCGAGTCTGTTAAAAACAACATGCCCCCAAAAGTATGCTTTTTTTTAATTAGAAGATTTATGTCTTCACGCTAGATGGCGCTGTCTTCGCCGTCGAAAAAACCGGATGCCGTGGATAAATAGGTAGAAAGTTTAAGCAAACAAAAACATCAAATGTTGGCTTTATATTTCATGTAATTGTGTAAAATTGATATAAGTTAGACAGTTCTAACATGAATTTTTGTCTCATTGAGGATCAAGCAGACCAACAAGTGCTAAGATCAACATTGTACGATTAGTACTTTAGGCCCACCAAAGGCTCAAAAAGTAAGGTAAATACCGACACCTGATCACTATCTACCACCCTACTTACCTCCGAGAACGACGTATTCTACGTCAAAAACTTTACCTAAAATATACAGTAGCTTAAAAATAAAACTCTTCCTACAAGGTTTTTTTTCGTTAAAAAAAATTTAGTAGGCCCAAGCATATTCCTCCGCGTCCCGAAGACGTCTTTAATTTTGTGTTTATTTTTGTTATAAATTCCAGGAATTTATACACCTTTCCTCCCGTAGCATTACTTTTATTAAAACGCCCACACTGATCGAGGAAAAACTCAACAATTCAGCAACACCGATCCATTTTGAAAAAATGTCTTTTTCAACTTTTTTGAAAACCAACGAGGTTAAAAAAAGCACTTTTTTTAAATCGTGGTACAAATTTGAATAAAATATAATTTTGAAAAAATAAACTATTCTACTACCTGCAAGAGCTATTGGGGTGTAGAATAACCTATTAAAATTTCAGCTTAATCGGCTAGATATAATATTTTCTGACCCCTGGGCCGAAAAAGAAATGTTATTAATAGAAAAACTCTTATATAGTTTTTACAACAGATTTTTGAAGGAAACCTAAACTTACATTACTCGTCTATACCTGTTGCATACAATAAGCCCTCAATTTCTTCATAGGCATACTCAGCAACTTTTTCTGCCCTGTGGCTTGCTCTGATTTCTTTAACTCAAACACAAAACTGCATCCATAGCCCTTTCCGCACACACCCTCCCCCCGCCCACCTCCTCGTAAGCCCTGAAATGCGTAAAAGGATGTTTTACAATATAACGAAATTTGACTGTATGGCCTTTTCTCAAATTCTATTCGCCCTTAAGACAGTGTTGCAGTGTTTACCCTTAACATTGAGATGAATTTTGAAGAAATCTATTTCATTAGCCTAGTAAAAATCATCCAATTCATATGCAAATAAAACCATCAAAAATAGCCGTCTTTATCCTCAAATTCACGCAGAATTAACTGACGGACGCACAGAAAAATTAAATGGAAGAGACGCAATTGCGTTGATATCCACAGAACAACATAAGCTAAATATGGAAGCAGTTATTTTTACGATTATGAAACATGTTCGGGGAAATTGCGAGAATATCGACAGTTATTCAAAAGAGAGCAAAGTCAGGCAAAAAACTTTTTTTTTTCTTACTTTATCTAAATATTGATTACTTCAAAGTTTTTTCTATTCGTATCTGCAACGAATCGTAAAGGAGTATGTTATACAATTTGTTACGTTTTTTATTTTATTCATAAAACCAATTCTCAATGAAGCCAACTCAACTCTGAAATAACCCAGCCAAGTCTCATCCACGCAAGCACACACACACACAAACACTCACACTCATACACCATATACTGGAAAACTTTACCAATATGCGTTTGTATAATCCGTTGTTGTTGTTTTCTTTGTCGTTTTTATTGCTGCTGTTGTTGTTGTTATTGTTGTTGTTGTTGCTGTATTTGGCAATTGAGTTCAGTACCGTTATTGCAGTTGCATAATGTAGTTTTTACATTTTTTTTAACCACTCTCCATTTTTTTTTTTTTTTTTTTTTTGGTGCTGTTGCAAAAATTTATTTTGTATTTCGACTTTTAAATAAAATAAATGTTCTATGAAAACTCCCGCCTGCTAACGTCCCGCACTAACATACTGGGCGGATTTCAGTTATTGTTGTTGTTGTTGTCATTTTGTTACCGAATGCAATTTATTCCGCACAAAAGTCAGTTTCTTCGCTTTATATGTTTTTCGTATTTCGCGCAAAATATTGTAGAGCAAAAGCTGGATTTTTTTTTTCTTTTTTTGTTGTTGTTATTCTCTATTTCTTTTAAAAGCAATAGTAGTGGTAGTATTTGTAGTAGAAGCATGATAAGGTGCTGAAGTAGTGGGGGAGGGACTGGGCCGAGAAGTATAAATGTATGCAAAGGCAAGAATATTGAATGCACTTCGTTCGTTCGTTTGTTTGGGTGCCAACGAAGTGTCGAAAAGAGGATTTTCTCCAATTTGAGCATCGAAGCTGAATATTTTATACAAAAGCTAAAAATGGCAAAAGGCGAATAAAAAGTGTTGAAATTAGGAACAAGAAACTTCCAAAGACTCACACTCACACCACACACGCACACATGCCAAATAATGCAATAAATCGTTAGACATGGACTTTTTTCACACTCTCATGCACACAAAAAACTGGCAGGAAACCGGATGCGAGAGTGTTAAGAAACTTCGAAGGATTTCAACTTAGAATAACTGACGGCAAGTAGTAAAAAGTGTTGCCAAAACGTTGGAAAAAATGGGCTATACTCTTCACCAAAGTTTCATAGAAAATTGAATTAAAACACAAAATTTGTGCGGATAAAATGAGATTTTGAGTGGATAATAATTGAAATGTGAAAATATGTATGTTTTCAACGCTGTGTCGCTTAGATCTTTGATTTTAACGATATCTTAACGCCGTTTTAAGTGGCAAGCAACACTGGTGTTCCACACTCTAAAAGAATCTTCCAAGCAAGTTCATACAATGGGAAAAACAAAATGGTGGAGTTTTTTACACTTTTGCAAATATTGAAATTCGCACGAACAAGGCGACAGCTGCTGATGTCGTTTCTACAAAAAGAAAAAAAAAAGAAAAAACACCCGCAAAGTATTCTCTCCATATTGTTTGTTGAAGCTAGCTGGCTGTCATGCAGTATGCGTGTTTTTGCAAAAATTCAATTAAATTGTCGAAACTCTTAACAAAAAGTAAAGCAGGCAGGCAGCAGCATCTTGGAGAAATTCGAAAATAATTCAAGCGAGCACACGCTCACTTTGATTTAGCGACTGCGAACGAGACTCAAGAAATGTTTAAAGGAAATCTCTTAGTTTCGGGAATGCAATTTTTTCATGACTAAACTGGCTCATATTCTAGGAATGAGAGATGAGTTATTTTAGGTTTAAATGGACCTTTTCTCTTAGCTGCGGTGTTGGCCTTGTTGCGTTTAACAAATTCAACAAGCGTTTCAATTAAGTCAAACCGTTTTTTTTTTTTTTCTTTCTATTCCAAACTCTTTTACAGAAGAGCCAACGTAAAATTTAATTGTGTGCTCAAAACAAACCCAAAGCAATCAGAATGCCTAGAATATCTTCAACCATCTAGCAAAAATTCTTAAAAGGACCTTTTTGTTGCCTTAGTCAAGCATAGTTAAAGACGGACACACGCATGGATGGTTAAGCAGAAGTCAAGAGAGAGAAAGGGAGAGACACATGTGCGTGGTTTCCCACAGAATTACAAAAGCTGAAAATGAAAACAGAGCTCAATCGATTTTATATGTTTTGTCAGCATTTCACGCAAGCCAACACACACTCCCACACACACAAATACGCACGCATGAGAGGCTGCTTTAAAGTCATTCTGTACAATAGGTGTAAAAATTAAAAAAGGGTCTAAATTGCAAAACCCTCAACAAGAACACCGGGTCGTATACGCAACACTTGCTTCGAAACATATTAAATTGCTTCTGAGTTTTTAAGTGATATTTGCTGTCTATCAGTCCGCTTTCCGTACCTGAACCCAGTTAACCAAAGGAATCTTTTTTGAAACTTTTCGGGTAGAAAAGTAGTTTTTCGTCACTTGCCACTATATAAAGCGTAGCAAGAATTATACTGTTGGTAGGAAAAGACCTTATTTTAGTTCCGAAACGAGTAAAAATTGATTTTTACTGAAAATTTTAAATTGATTTTAAATACTTTCTAACGCTTCTATGAATGTCTACATCAATAAATAGCTAATTGCTGTAAAAAACTTAAATATGAACATGCCGTTGCTGGAATCAAACCCGTGTCCTCTATAAATCATGTTCACTAGTACTAATCAACGTCACGTATTTATTAATTAAACGCAAACCAGTATTAAAAAATTTATTATTTATGATTTACAGTTATGAAAAAAATAATAGAAACGGCTTGTATAATATCTTTTCTTTGATTATTTTTTGTGTAATGAATTTTGTTTTCAATGTTTACATATGACTTAAAGATTCAGAATATGTATCAGAACTTAAAAAAAAAATCAGCTTCACGCAATTCATAAAACAAAAAAAAAAACATTTCACTTATAGTCCTTGGAATAAATAATTGAAACAAAAGGCTAACTATTAATATGCTAATACTTTTCTCCTTAAAATTAACCAATTTTATACTGAAAACTAGTTTAACTTTAATATTTTGTTGTGGCACCACGCTTTTTCAGAACTTCAATGCACCGACGCACAATGCATCGAAATGGTACGAAAATAAGAAAACAAAATGTTGTTTTTTACAAAAAAAAAGTATGCGATTAAGATCTATATTATTAAGTTCTATAAAATTTAAAAGATTTTTTAAAATATCTTTAACAATAAACAAATGCGATCGCTTTATACAACACCCTGTTATTTTAAGAAAATCAAGTAATTTTAAATTGGGTTAATGTTTTAAAAATTACGTCATTTTTTTCTAAAAAACAATAAAGAGTATTATTTTAAAATGTATTTTGCTTCTGAAAGTAATTTTGTTTAGTATATATTTTGTGTGAAAAAAAAATTTCTTTACCTTAAAAAAAAAAACACCTAAAAACTTAAAAATTTGCGAGTTTTGATAAGCTATAACAAAAAAAAAGGATTGTTTGATTTTAGCGAAACTTTTTTGCAATTTTATGTAAAGTATTAACTTTCCGTTACCAAAATATTATATGCCCCTTTTCATAAACAAGAAAGTTATGCAGATTTCAAAAAGTGACTTTTTTGCGAAAAATGCTCAATTTTATATGAAAAAATATTCAAATATGAAATTTAACAAAATTCAAAAGGGAATTACAAAAAAGGAAGTATTAACTTTTGATTTCCAAAATATTATCTACACCTTATAAATAGAAAGTTATAGTAGATAACCAAATAATTTTAGTAACACAGGCTATATCAGCTGGTTTATATATAAAAGTGCAATTTAAAGAAAATGAAGGATTGGTAGCGCAAAACAAAAAAAGAATTCAAGCTGAGTATGAGAGCAAAATGGGTCTCTTGGTCGACAAACCAAAGCCAGGATATGGGTCTACTAACGATGGAAACACAGCTAGGCGCTTTTTCTATAACGCTGAACTAAGCTCGCGGATAACTGGCATAAACAAGTTTGATTGAACAATTTTCTATTTTATTGAGAGTTCTGGCAAGTGGCTACCCCATACATCTGAATAACTTCAAATTGTTATTAGAAAAAACTAGGCAGTTGTATATAAATTAATATCGCTGGTATTATATGCCGAGCAGTGTTCATAAAGTTCTCATACATGGATGTGAAGTAATTTCAGCATTTTCCTTACCAATCGGAACACTGTCTGAAGAGGCATTGGAAGCAAAGAAATAACACAAAGAATTTAGAAAAAATCGACCTAACCATACCCGTCAATGCTCGAGGATTAAGTCTAATACAGATTTAATGAAAATATTGTTGCTGACATCTGAGCCTCTCTTAGCATGCAAAAGAACTATTAAATGAAAATTAAATGTAATAATTGATGAAGAAGTTGAGAAGTTCATTTAATTAGTTGATGACCCTTATATTGTTTGAAAATAGAAAGAAAAATAAGTTACTAATTTTATTTTTCTATTGTAAATAAAATTAAATTTGCCTACAAAATGATTTTTTTTAATTAATACAAATGGGAGTGTTTATGAGTAACAGATGTACCTCCAATACAAAATCATGTAAAAAAACTAATATAGGTCCAAGGGAGGTACCCCTAGGAACCGACCGATTTCAACCATTTCTAGAACACATGTATTGCTTTATTTTACTAACCTTTTCACCGAGTTTCGTAAGGATCGCCCAACTTTCGTATGTACCTCCCATACAAAATAATGAAAAAAATTAATATAGGTCCAAGGGAGGTATCCCTAGGAACCGACCGATTTCAACCATTTTTAGAACACATGTATTGCTTTATTTTTCTAGCTTTTTTATTGAGTTTCGTAAGGATCGACTAACTTTTGTATGTATCTCCCATACAAAATAATGTAAAAAATCAGTATAGGCCGACGGGAGGTACCCCTAGGAACCCACCGATTTCATTCATTTTTAGTACACTTCTATTTATTTAATTTTTTAGTCTTTTGACCAAATTTTGTTAAGATCGCTCAATTTTTGTATGCACCTCCCATACAAAATAACGTAAAAAATTAATATAGGTCCAAGGGAGGTACCCCTAGGAACTGACCAATTTCAACCATTTTTGCAGTTTTTCTTAATTAGCTTAAATTAGTACACAAAATCTAGTACACAAAATTTCATTATTATAGGAGCACTCCTTCTATATATGTTCCAATTTTGTATGGATTCAATGCACTGTGCGACGGCTTGAGGGATCAATAGCATACCGCTCATCCTGCACTTTTTCCACAATTCTTCTTAGTTTTTTGACTTATAGCCAGCTATTTTCTTCGCCAAAGGTGTTCGATTGGATTAATATGATTAATATGCGTTGCGAATATGAGACGCAATGCGCATTGAAACGCATTCAAACAGAAAATCGCACGTGGTTTTCGCATTACGGAGTACCGATTACGCTATTATGCGATTTTTTTCGCATCGCAATGCAGAGTACGGCCCCTGGTGACTGCGATGGTCATTCTAACAAATTAATGCCATTGTCCCGGAACCATTTTTTTGCCAGTTGCGAGGAGTGTTTGGGATCGTAATCTTGCATAACCACACATTTCAACTGCATTTCTCCATCGGAAAATGGCAGCATTATACTATTTAATATATTTACATAGTCTGTGGCCCTTTACCTTTAATCCAATATATTAGATATACACCCAACGAGAAAAAATAACCCCATTGCATTATGGTTAATAACTTTAACTATGTGCTTCGGATTATGTGTAGTTTTTGAAGTGAAACTTCTTAGGCGGCGCTTCGAAATTTGAATGAGAATATTGAGGAGTGAAATTTCAAGGTCAATTTACTTCATTTCGTTACACGATAGAGAAGAAAGATATGTTGTACAGTAGATAGAATGAGAGAGATATACATTGTATAAAAGACTGAAAAATATTTCTTTGTCAGCGCTGAGTATCGAACCTGCAATCTCAGTTTTATAAAGCCAACGTGCTATATGCTGGGCTAAGGTCTTAATATGTAAATAATGTCTACATACCAATTAATCAAACTACTTTTGCTGTAGATGCCAAGCGGGAAAATAAACAGCGCTCCTAGCGGGAAAATATAACAGCCTTATTCATAAACACATTTTAGAGGCAGTGTAACTTTAAACAAGAAAACGCTATTCATAAACATTTTCGCAACCATGTTTTTTGTTTGTCTTTTCGTTTAATATCAAAGACATGCTCCATATGCGCCCTTTGCAGCATTTTTTTTATGTGGCGGCCATTGCAAATCCATTGGAATTCTTAATTTTTGTAGAGATTTTCTTTAGTTCAGACACAAACCTTACAAACATGAGCAGCGAATGAAAAAATGTTTATGAATAAAGCCCAAGAATGATAGAAAAATAGATTGCGCAGATAGTAAAAATAATTTTCTACGATCTGCGCATCTACGTTACGATAGACTTACGATATGAGCTTACGATAGGGCTTTCTGTCAAGTCTTGTTAAAAATGTGAACAAATATGAAACAATGGCAAAAGATTCAAGAAACAAACTTGGTCTAGCGTGACGTCATGATCGTAAAAAATACTTTGTTCGTAGCTAGAAATGTCAAAATGAAAAGTAAACAACATAACGGACCTGCGCAATGCGTAATCTATTTTTCTATCATTCTTGAATAAAGCGTAGTATGCTGTAGAAACGAAAATTTCTTAGCATTTAATTCTACACCCGAAATATTACTGTAGAGCAGGCCCGTAGCCAGGATTTACCTAAGGGGGGGGTTTGGATAAAAAAAAATATCGATAGTTTTTGATATCGATAAATGAAAAGGTATTTTTTAAATAATCACCAGAAAGATGGGAAAAATCAGTGGCTAGAAATGGACAATACTTTGAAAAATGCGTTTGTAACAAATTTAATAAAGCGACAAACTTGAAAAAAAAAACACTTTAAAACTTTTTTGTACACCAAATAAAGGGAAATGCTATACAAAAAAACTACTAAATATTTTCTCAAATTTCTTTTTTTATTTGAATGTACAATCCTTCCGGTTAATAATGGAAAATAAGTTCGTTCAAATGGCTGCCTCGACTGGCCATGCAGTAGCCTACACGATCGGTCCAATTTTTAAGCACATTATCGATTAATGTGCAGCTGTATTTCACCAATGGCTTCACGAATATTGTCCTTTAAAGCGTCAATTGTCTCTGGCTTGTCGGCGTAACACTTATCTTTGAGGCACCCCACAAATAATAGTCCAACGGTGTCAAATCGCAGCTCCGAGGTGGCCAAACGACATCAGCTCTGCGGCTGATAATGCGATCTTCAAAAACAGGGCGCAAAACATCGAGTGTAGCTTCGGCTGTGTGGCACGTAGCGCCGTCCTGTTGAAACCAAATGTTGCCAATATCCTCCTCTTCAATTTTTGTGAACAAAAATTCGTTCAACATGGCTCGATAACGATGGCCATTGACTGTAACGGCCACTCCTTGCTCATTTTCGAAGAAAAATGGCCCAATTATGCCTCTGGACCAAAATCCGCACCAAACAGTGACTCGTTTTGGGTGCATCGGCTTTTCAATGTATGCGTGCGGGTTTTCTGTGCCCCAAATGGGATAATTTTGCTTGTTTACATACCCGCCAAGATCAAAATGAGCTTCATCTGAAAAGATGATTTTTTTTGGCAAAATCGGCATCTTCTGTAAGTCGATATTTTTTTTATTTCCCAACGTTGTTCAAGCGTATACACAACCATATTCGTTCAGCGGAAGGATAAAACTAACTATCTGTCAAATCAGACATATGCTAAGTGTTACCATTAACGAAATAAGCACTAGTTGAAAAAAAACGTTAGATGGCGGACCCTTTACATAAAAAAAATAATTTACTTTCTTTTTTTTATTTTATATATTTATATGAAGTCTTCTTATATTTTTTTTTTTTTTTTTTGTTTGTTAATTCTAATAGACAGTGTGTGCTGTGACACTGCATTCCCTATGTAAGTTTAAGGATGCACACTCATTTAACATAAAAAACGTGTGTTCTATAATTTCAAAACTGTCGTTTGTTGACCTCAATGTGTTTCGGCCGTATATCTTGCTTATTGTTGCACTGTCATTTTGGAATACAGAAAGACGCTAAAAAAATATTTTTTCAAGACAAACTTCTAAAATGACGATAATTAAGCATCTTATATTATTATTTTAATAATTTACTTGCAAACTTATTTCGGTTTAAAATTCTATGTAAAAATAACCACGATTAGAATAACGACATTTTCTTGTATTTCCTGACTTTTGTAAAGGCCACAATGAAAAGGTTAGAAAATTTTATTTAAAAAGTTTTTAGTTTCATTCGCTAAAATTACCAAGAGGTTGTGATCTTGCGCCTCCAAAACCAGTGCTAAAAAATACGCAAAACTTGCAATAAGCTGTATTTTCCAATTTGGAGTAAACCAACCAATGCCAAGGGTTCAACCAAGAATGCTTAAATCGGAGTTTGCGAGAACCGCTGGCAGGAAAATTAAAATTTGGTGGAGGCACATAAATGCTTTGAAAACTTTCAAGGCGGTTCGAATCGGAAATATTGCTCATCAACTTGGAAATATCGTTTTTTGGACATTGATATACTCTCGAAGTCGAAGGCAGTTCCGATGAATGAAATTATATTTCTGGAACAATTTCTACAATCATACACATAAACTTAGAGTTATAAACATTAAAAGTAAAATATTAATACCGCAACTTGTACTACCGCTTTCCACATAGCTGTCAACATTAAAGCTTTCTACAACTGCAGGTTACAAAGGAAGTTCTGAAGACTTTTCAGATTCCAAAGTTTCTTGAACGTTTTCTGCAATACAGATGAAATATAATATTATTCGATTTTTGTCGGTTCCGCATCAAGCAAAAAGTTAATCCATTAATATTCAATAAATGCAAACACGCTACCAAAAAAAAAACACAGCTTTCAAACATTCAGAAATTTTCGGCAACTTTTTAACACATTTACGCATTGATAAAAAAAAAACAAATCATTTAAATCAAGCACTTACTTTCCACCGTTCTAGCCTTTTTTACTTCTGGTCTCTGCAGCCAATTAAGTAGACTCATTTTTGTAGTTTTGGCACAGTAAAATTAACAATAGAAACTCTTAAGGCCCAGTTTCAATTTTTTGAGTAAAAAACGGGCTTGTTTGAATGCCTGTATTTTTTTTATTTTATTAAATATCAAATCAATTTTTTTTGGTTTTTATTTCAGTCTTAGATTAACAATTTTTTTTTTTTGTTTTTTTTTTTTGCAGTGATGTTTACGGTTATACAGCGCGTAAAATTTGAGGTCGCGAACAAGAGGCCTCTTGCGGCTTGCACGATATCACCTCTTTAGGTGGTTTGATAAAAAACAAACAAAAAACCAAAACTTTATAACAGTTTTGTCTTGTGCGTGAACCAACAAAAAGTGTAAAATTAAAAAAAAATAAAAAAATGCCGCATAAAAGAACAAATTCCATTTTTCATACACGAAATTGGACCTTATAAATGAAAGAAAAAGCAAAAAAAAATATTTTTTATTTAATTTTGTTGGTTCACGCACTGCGTATTCAATTATTTTACAAAATGAAAAAAGGTTTAAGTTAATCGGACATATACTTTTTGAGTGCAAGCCGTTTCAAAAAATGTCATTTCGAGAAAAATGCGTTTAAAGTTTAAATGAGAGCCAATATCAAGCTGTCTGATAGAACTGCAACAAGGTGTATGTCTTAAACGGCTTTAAATTTTATTCTGAAATTTTTTTTTTGCACATTCTTAGGATGTTTTTGAAAATAATAAAATAAAAAAAAAAAATTCGAAAATTTATCAAAAAAAAAAAAATTGAAACTGGGCCTTAAACTTATCTAACGAAACTCAATCAAAATTTCAACACTTTCACGTAACATATGTTAACGCAATAAATTCTTAAATTGCTGGTGGTAGACAAAGTTCAATTGAATGTATCGAACTTTTTTCGATACTTAAGCATGTTGATGTTTTCGCTGTTGCTGTTTGCACTTGCAGTTTGCACTGTAAGAGAAAAAAGACGCACGTGCAGCAAGTATTCGCAAATTGGCAAAGTTATATTAATGCTAATATATTATATTTTAATACTTTTTGGACCATAAGGGGGGGGTTTTAACTCTAAAAACCCCCCCCCTTGTCTACGGGCCTGCTGTAGAGTCAAAAATGTTTGTATGGAGAAAAAAGTAACTACAGTACGACCTTGCTCAATGCAACTAATAGAAATTCGGGCAATTGACATAGTTAACGTTGAAGAAACGCAATTAAACTTCTAAACATAAAGCTTTATGTCTCTGAATCTTAGATGTTGTGGGTTAATGCACTTTGTATCCTTAAATATTGTTTTAATAGATTTTTCATTAAAAATGTATTTTACAAGCAAAGAAGAACTGAAAGAATATAAGATAAAAGTTTATGCAAGTTTACGCAAATACAAGTTGCGATAATTGTGCAATTCCATGACGCCAACTTGACACTGTGCGCAAGAAAAGTTGGAATAAGTTCTTTCAATAGATAACTATTTTATACATATCTTAGTTATATAATTTTATATCGAACTATTTACTATTAATAATAGTAAGTATAATGTGTGTGTGAAAGTTTTAGTTATCTTTTCACATTTAAAGTTTTGAACAAAAAAGTATTTATAAGGCTTAATTTTTTTAAAGCAAAAATAATAACTAAAATTTGTCCCATAGTTTTTGAGTACAAAATAACCGGTAATTTTTGATTTTTAGTTTTTAAGGCAGAAATAAAAATGAAAGTTAAGATCAAGTTTACAGTTGAGGTAGATTTATTGTTGTGACATTGTTCTGTGAAACTCCTTATTAATATGCCAAAAAAAATTTTTGAAAAACAAATTTATAAATGCACCTGAAGCTCCCATTGGCAAAAAAATCGCTCATTGTAGTTATGTAAAATAAAAAAATCCCTTTTTAAGAAATTATTCTCTTAATATGCGGAATATGCAACACTTGATTTTCTCACGATCATACTCTCGCTCTCAAACTTTCAATAAAGCTACGCTCTGAGTTTTCTCCCTAGTGCAGCGATCTATATTCCAGATAGAACTCTACGCCACGTTACGTTGCGTAGCTTTACGATTGCATAATCGAGCCTTTACACTAAAATCGTTCTTATTCTAGAAAAGAAAGAGTGTATACCAGGCCCGTAGACAAGGGGGGGGTTTTTAGGGTTAAAACCCCCCCCTTATGGTCCAAAAAGTATAAAAAAATAATATATCAGCATTAATATAACTTTGCCAATTTGCGAATACTTGCTGCACGTGCGTCTTTTTTCTCTTACAGTGCAAACTGCAAGTGTAAACAGCAACAGCGAAAACATCAACATGCTAAGTATCGAAAAAAGTTCGAAACATTCAATTGAACTTTGTCTACCACCAGCAATTTAAGAATTTATTGCGTTAACAGGTGTTACGAAATTTTGATTGAGTTTCGTTAGATAAGTTTAAGAGTTTCTATTGTTAATTTTACGGTGCCAAAACTACAAAAATGATTCTACTTAATTGGCTGCAGAAACCAGAAGTAAAAAAAAAAAAGCAGACGTAGAATACGTTAGTCATTAACAGCCTTATTCAATAGATTTCCTCCATGGTATAATAATACATGGTAGCATTGACAACTGCTTATTTTCTCTTCAACAGGAAAACATAAATTGTCAAAAACAGCTTTTTGTGGAAATACATCAGCAGCTGCTGTGGTTGTTGTTTTTTTTCACTTCAACGTTTTCAACATTGCTTGTGTTTTCAATGGCGGATTGTGAGCGCTCTCTTTTTGAGTATATTTTTTGACAGTATATGATTTCCCAAGCAACTGTCAATGCTACCATGTATTATTATACCATGGATTTCCTCAAACAACCTTTAAACGCTTGTTTAGTTACGCACTGTTTAAGGCTTTACGCAGCTTCTATGCAACCTTGCTAACATTGTTATTCATAAACATTTTTTCATTTTCTGCTTATGACAAAAACATAAAAAGAGAAGACCTTCAAAATGTTATTTTAACAGAATTTCGTGAGCGAACCTGACGGGCCATCGAGAAGTGAAACATGTTGTGTTTTTGATAAAATCGTGAAACATGTTGCGCTACTCAGAAAAACAGGTTTTCTTCTTGTTGCGAAGATCACAAATCATTTAAATTTTGTGATTGTGTTTGTAATTGCCATTTCTATCAACAAAAATAGCGAAAATTTGCAACAATGCACTCTTTCGCAATTTTGTTTAATTTATATGAAGCTGGCATTTTTTCGCAAAATTCAATTTCATTGGATATGATTGCGGAGGCGTGGGTTCAATTCCGGCGGCTGGCATGATTTTTTTTTTCTTAAAGTATACATTTTTTTATTATTTTTTTTAATCAATTTTTAGTAAATAATTAATTTGAAATTTTTATAAATTTCAAGCGAAGAACTTATTTGTTTTCAGTCATTTTGTTTTTGTTTTTTTTATTATTTAAGCTTAGGTAATATCGCAAAGGCGCGGGTTCAATTCCGGCGGCTGGCATGATTTTTTTTTTCAATTTCGCATTATTTATTTTTTTTTTTAAACAATTTTTTAATAAATAATTCTATAAATAAAATTTTGAGCAAATAATTTACTTCTTTGCAATCATTTTATTTTGTTTTATTATTTAAGCTTAGGTGGTTAATATATATGTGCATATGCTTAGAGTAAATTTTTTTTTTAATTTTTATGATGATTTCGCATGGATGTTTAATTGAATTATAATTTTTTTTCCTCAAATGGTTGCATTATTTAAAAAAAAATTATTTCATTTAAAAGTAAGTATTATTAAAAAAAACTGACAAAATGTATAAAATTAATTAAATTATTTGCAAGAAATGGTAAAAAATTAAAATAAAATGTACTCTAAACATATGCACAGACAATACATATTAACTTCCTAAGCTTTAATAATAAAACAAAATAAAATGACTGCAAAGAAGTAAATTTTTTGCTCAAAATTTTATTTATAGAATTATTTATTAAAAAATTGTTTAAAAAAAATAATAAATAATGCGAAATTGAAAAAAAAATCTTGCCAGCCGCCGGAATTGAACCTGCGCCTTCGCGATATTACCTAAGCTTAAATAATAAAAAAAACAAAAACAAAATGACTGAAAACAAATAAGTTCTTCGCTTGAAATTTATAAAAATTTCAAATTAATTATTTACTAAAAATTGATTAAAAAAAAATAAAAAATGTATATTTTAAGAACAAACAAAAAAAAAAAAAATAAAAAAATGTATATTTTAAGAAAAAAAAAAAAAAAAAAAAGCAAACTTATAAGGCACAAAATGCAGGCGAATGACAATCGATACGACATTTTGGTGGGAAAATGTCGAGTTGTCACTCTACCCCACAAAATTGCATTATTTGAGCAGGTTAATACGTATGGCCAAATATCCCTCTTATACAACTCTTGCAACAAAAACAAAATAAGAATTATAAGAATTAAGGTTGCAACTGCAAGAGAACAGAGTGCGATGCTGTTGCTGCTTGTCGGAATATGTGTGTACGTGTGCGATGCTGTTGCTGCTTGCTTGTATGGATTATGTGTGTACGTTTCTCACACTGGTTCTGTGATGAACACACATATATCGTACTGCTCTTACACATGATGTTATAATACATAAAATACAAAGCATATGAAAATTAATACAAAATTTGAAGGAGTTAAATTTTGATTTACTTATAGAATCAAAAAAATTATATGTAGCAATATGATTATTTAAATACAAATCAAAAGAAGAAATATTAAATATGTTACGAGCATACTTGAATTTTCTTCAATGCATGCATAAAGTATTAAAAACTTATAATGAAAGTGACAAACATTTTCTCAAAATTCGGTGCTCCAGATTAACACTCCCGTATAACGTATTCTACGTTAAAAGGCTAGAACGGTGAAAAGTAAGTGCTTGATTTGAATGATTTTTTTTCTTTTATCAATGCATAAATGCGTTAAAAAGTTGCCGAATATTTCTGAATGTTTGAAAGCTGTGTTTATTTTTTTGGTAGCGTGTTTGCATTGATTGAATATTAATGGATTAACTTTTTGCTTGATGCGGAACCGAAAAAATCCGAATAATAGTATATTTCATCTGTATTGCAGAAAACGTTCAAGAAACTTTGGAATCTGAAAAGTCTTCAGAACTTCCTTTGTAACCTGCAGTTGAAGAAAGCTTTAATGTTGACAGCTATGTGGAAAGCGGTAGTACAAGTTGTGGTATTAATATTTTACTTTTAATGTTTTTAACTCTAAGTTTGTGTGTATGATTGCAGAAATTGTTCCAGAAATATCATTTGATTCATCGGAACTGCCTTCGACTTCGAGAGTATATCAATGTCCAAATAACGATATTTCCAAGTTGATGAGCAATATTTCCGATTCGAACCGCCTTGAAAGTTTTCAAAGCATTTATGTGCCTCCGCAAATTTTAATTGTCCTGCCAGCGGTTCTCGCAAACTCCGATTTAAGCATTCTTGGTTGAACCGTTGGCATTGGTTGGTTTACTCCAAATTGGAAAATGCAGCTTATTGCAAGTTTTGCGTATTTTTTAGCACTGGTACTTGGCACTTTTTTTAGCACTTGGTAGTTTTACCGAATGATAATAACAACTTTTTAAAGTTTTCTGACATTTTCATTTTGGCCTTTACAAAAGTCAGGAAATACAAGAAAATGTCGTTATTCTAATCGTGGTTATTTTTATATAGAATTTTAAACCGATATAAGTTTGCAAGTAAATTATTAAAATAATAATATAAGATGCTTAATTATCGTCATTTTAGAAGTTTGTCTTGAAAATTTTATTTTTACAGTTTATAGAACACACGTTTTTTATGTTAAATGGGTGTGCATCCTTAAGCATACATAGGGGTTGAATTAACAAAAAAAAAAAAAAAAAAAAAAAGAAGACTTAATCTATATATATAAAAATCAAATGCGTGTGCGTTAGTCTTGCTAAGGCTCAGAAACGACTGAGTCGATTTTAATAATTCCTTTTTTGTATTGTTTGCCTTAATACAGATGTGGTTTAGAAAGAAAGAAAATTACAAAAACTTCAAGGAACAGCGGAAAAATCGAAATTGGTAATTTTGTATGGGAATTGCCCCATCAGACTACTTTAAATAGCCAACAAATCTTAACGGCTGGGCGGATTTAACTTAAATTTGGCACATACATTACTTGAATCCTAGATTAGGTTATGGCATTCTTGGTTTTGACCACGCCCCTTCTTCTGCCCCTTTACAAGAAACGTAAATTATCCTACAGGCGTACCTTTATTAGCGAAACTGTGCGTCTAAATAATTAAAAGAAAATTCTGTCAAAAAACATTCACATATCTTCAAAATTATATAGTGTTTTTTTTTCAAGTTTATCGCTTTATTGTGAAAAAATTTGTTACAAATTCATTTTTCAAAGTATTGTCCATTTCTAGCCACTGTTTTTCCCATCTTTCTGGTAATTATATAAAAAATTCCTTTTCATTTATCGATATCAAAAACTATCGATATTTTTTAATCCAAACCCCCCCCTTAGGTAAATCCTGGCTACGGGCCTGGTGTATACAAAGAAGAAGTTTCACTTCTTTACTGTATACACGGTATACTGTATCTTTTTTTTTTTTTGGGAGTCTTACATGAGGCATTCCATCAGATCCGAACAAATTTATCATTATTTTGTCTGGTCGCAATACCTTTTTCCAATTTTTTCGTATCAGATGCTTCTGGCAAATAAAACTCTTTTGCGAATTTTCTTTTTTGCTCAAGTATATCACTTTCCTTGCGGAATGTACTTTCAAATCATTTTCTTTTATTCTACTCCGTATTGTGTGGCTAATTTTAACTCTTTTGTGGGTTGTGCCAATGAAAGAAATGGATTTTTTTAGTTTGTCGAACCAACAATACTTCGAACTTTGCATAGGTTACTCCTTTTCTGTCTCGCTTTTCCTTCTTTGGCTCAAAATGAATAGCAGAATAAATTTTATTTTTCTTTGAACACTTCAATAACTCTGCAATTTCACACTTTACTTTGTCTTCATTTCTAAATTTTCGAATGAATTGGCACTCAACATCTGTGCAATGCACTCCGTTTCCCATTCTGGACAAAATAGGTGCGATAGTTAGAATATCACAAAAATTATTAATTTTTTTCAATACTTGATTAATAATTTCTAAACGATATTTGAATGGAATTTTTTAATACTTGTATATTCAATATTATTAACAAAAATAAAATGCGTTTCTATTTTTTTTTTTCCAATACGAAATCGAGTTCACTACTTTAAGAGTTTTCACAACTGTTATTTTTACCGAATTATACGCAAAAGCATAAACAAAATAAAGTGCCGATACCCAACTTTTGTGTACAGTGGGTTACATCATTCTTTGAAATGTTAAATTGCTTGCCGTTTCTGTTATTTTTTCCATCACTTTATTTTTAAAAAAAAGGAACAAGCATTCATTTCTGATTTTTTTTTTTTTTTTTTTTTTTTTGTTTTGGAAAAATTTACTAAAACTTTAATAAGAATTAATTAATTTTAAGAATGTTAGCGTTTTAAAAATATGTCATGAATAATTGTATTTTGTTCAACTTCTCGGAAAGAAAATCGAAATTTATTAAATAAAAAATATCAACGAAAGACTGTTTTCAAAACACTCACTTCTCGTCAAACCTTCGAGCGTGGTCTAGTGGGATAAATTGCGAAATACTTCACATCTGCAGACATTTAGGACATGAAAGAGTCATTAACTTTTTAAGTGTGTTTATTTTTCAAAACACACGTACACATAAAAAGCACATTCATCAAACCGACGTACAGTCGGCACATCTTGCTAACATGCTCACGAAAATCATTTCATTTAAAATCGATTAGAAATACCTTCAAATGAGATATATTTGACGATTACTCAAATAGCCATAGAAAAGGAATTAAATATACGAGTATTTTGAAAATCAGGGCTAATATCAATTCAACAGGGTGTAATCTGTTCTTATTTAACAACTTTGTTTTATTAAAAGTGTTTAAACAGTAAAAATGTATGTTTTATGCATAGAGGTTATTCATGTAGCTCTTGCCTATTCTGGCATATATCCGCTACAGCGGATTCAACTGAATCAATTCAATACAAAGTTAACCAGTGACTGAACCATACATTTCAAATCGCTTACGAGGAAACAATGGAATTTAATTGGTGTTTTATGTCCAAGGTTAATGACAGGAAGTATAAAAAATGTAAGGAATATTTGTTCATAACAGCATTAAAGGATCATAGTCGACCAGATTATTACGTAAAACTTCATAGAAGTAAACGTTATTGTTGGTTTTGCTATATACGCAGCCGTCTGTATTGCTTCTGACCAAAAACGCTTCGGTAGCTTTGCGTCATACAGCATACACCTCGCTTTTTCCGACAAGGTTCTGTTTGCTCGCTCTGACAAACCATTCTGTTCCGGATTGTATGAAACTGATGTTTAGTGAACTATTCCGAAAGTCTTCATGAAATGCAGCATATTTTTGTTCACGTACTCAGTACCATTATCGCTCCTCAGTATCTTGATTTTTGTTCCAGATTGATTTTCAGCCATAGCTTTGAACTCTTTGAACTTTTGGAATACCTCAGATTTAGTTTTTATTAAGTAAACGAATATCTTTCTAGTAAAATCGTCAACAAAAATTACAAAATATCTGCTTCCACCCAACGATTTGACTTCCATTGGACCACAGACGTCACTATGCACAATCTCTAAGATCCTTGTAGCTCTATGTCCAGCATTCGAAAAACTTCCACGGATGTGCTTTCCTTGTGCACAACCTTCACACAAAGTTTTTTCTGCATCTTCTTGAAAACTAACTCCAACCACAAGACCATTTTTTAGCAGTTTCAAACCTTCATTGTGCAAATGACCAAATCGTTTGTGCCATTTTTCAAACATGTCTTCTGACTTTGCTATAAAAACTTCTTCGGGCTTAGACGTGTCTAATTTGTACATGCCACCAACACATGAAGCAGTAGCAAGTACTTGATTTTCGCCATCAAAAACTTTGCAACCTGACTGATCAAAAACTACACGATTACCTCTTTTGACCATCTGACTTACCGAAAGTAAATTTTCTGCAACTCCGGACACATACAAAACATTTCTTATAGGAATTGGGCAAACATAGTCATTCTTCCTCACGCTCACCTGGACATCTCCTCTAAATACAGCTTTCAAGACATTGTCGTCAGCAATCTTCACATCACCATCGTAAGGTTTCGGATCCTTTAGCAATTTTAAGTCTTTTGTCATGTGCGCCGACGCGCCACTATCGATATACCAGTCATTGCTCTTTGCAGTACACCCCGCTGAATATGCAGCATACAAAGAAGATTCTTTCTTCCATGACTTTTGTTGTTCTTTGGCTCTTTTAGAAGGACATTCTGATGCAAAATGACCAATGCCATTGCACGCAAAACATCTCCGCTGTTTTGCTTCTTGCTTTCTTTATTTATTTTTATGAAAAGTCCTTTTGCTTATTAACGCATGACTTGATTTCTCCATACGAACATCTTGCAAGAGCTTCATTTTGATGGAATCTGCCGTTATTTTTGCACCACAACTTCCGAGAGACATTATCATTGGTCGATATGTTTTTGGAAGTCCTTTCAGTAACAAACAACCTAACCACTCGTCATTCACCATAAACCCAATCGATCCAAGCTTCTGAGATGTGGTCACAATTTGCGATACATAGTCTTCGACTGAACTACAATCCTCCAGTTGGATTGAACATAATTTTTGAAGCAAACCCACTTTTCTGTCTAGACCAGAATCCTCGAATAGATCTTTTAGTGTGCTCCACACTTGCCTGGCCGATGTGCAGTCTCTCACATACACATATAACGATTTATCCAATGATAAAATCATGCGGCACCTTGCCTTTTCTTCCTCTGCTGCACTCACTATGGATGCGGATGCATTTCCTCCAGACGAACTTGCGAGCGATGCACTGATTTCCGCTTCAGAATCAGCTACACATTTCCAGAGGCCATCCAGTCTCAATTGTGCTTCTATCGCAAAACTCCATGTCATCCAGTTCGCGGAACCAATAAGCTTCTCAAATTTTTCTAATGTTGCGATGCCAGCCATTTTATATGCTGACGAATAAATTTAAAATATTATCTTTATACAAATTTTGATTCTCAATCTATATGCCTGGGCCCATAACCTTTTAGTAATTAAAAATGAACAGGCAGTTTTAGAGTTGGAATTGAGAATGAAAAAATATTTTATTTTCAGAACAAATATCAAATACATAAATCTATGAAACATATATAATAAACAATTCGTTATTGGCAAGTGTTTTTCAACAAAGTTTGTAAAACCAACTGTTATATTTTTGATGTAAATTTCGATCTGGGATTCGGTATCGAAATTGGAATGCAAAATAGTCGTTTTATGTGTATTTTGTATTGTGATTTGATTTTCACAAATATCATCTAATTTTGCTGAAACGAGTAGCAATCATGAAGCCCTTGCGCATACAGAATTTTTGGGCTTCTTAAAAAAACAAAAAATGGATGATGTAAGAGAAAAAATCTTTCTTAAACTGAGTACGCTAGTAAAACTCCACTAGTTAAAATAGGGTCTAAAGACTCAAAAATTCGATAGTTTCACCAATGTTTAGTATGAAAGTAATACGAGTATTCGATGGAATATATCTTAAAAGAATATGCTGAATTGTGGGTTGGCTTGCCTTGCTCCTGGAGTATAATTTTTTAAGGTTCCTTTAATTGCAGGCGAGTACTGAGCAAGCCCGCTTTTCTACAACACCCCAAACCAAGTTTGACAACACTTTTAGCCACCATCTCTATTGGTTATTAAGGTGGGAGGTTTACTTTGTATACATATTTTGTCATATCTTAAAAGAGTTCCATTACTTGCATATTCAAAATTCCAAAATCATATATTTATGTTCAAGCATGAATATGGAAGATCTAACGCCAGTGCATCGTACACCATCTGGTGCAGAGTTTTTTCTGTTGGGTCGTCGCACAGTGCGCTTTTTTCGATTTTAGGATGACATTTCGACTTTTTTCAAAAACTATAAAAGCTAGAGTAATGAAATTTTGCACCAATATTTCTTGTGTTGACACTTCTTGACAAAAAATAAGAATTTTAGGCCAACTGCAACGCGTACCTTCCATACGAAGTGACTTTTTTCAATAGCAAAAAAGCCCACTAATTTTGCTTATGTGTGAACTTAAAAAATAAAATTAATTTTTTTAACAACAAAATAAACACCATGCCAAAAATAATTAAGACATTAAACATTAAAAGAGGCTTTATTTTCTGTTTATTTTGAATCAGAACTATCACGATTTTAAAAGGCCTAGAACATTTGGAGTTATTTTGTATATTAGGTAGTTCCCTTAAAGAATTTATAAATGGGTCGGATGTAAACAGCAATAAGGTCAAAACTTCTATCTATTCTTGATGTTTTTGTTGTAAAAAATTAACTGAAACGTCTATTATTGTCTTTATTTTTGGCTTCTTGAGCCTCTTCAGAGAGCTGACCAATAGGCAATATACATAAAGATATTATTCTTTCGCCATGGCAGAGAACCTACAAATTATAAATTAAATCACTATAAAAGGAATGAAGTAAGCCGTAATCTTTACTTTATGAACTGTGACTGGCATGTAATATCAAGCATAGTGAGCTAAGTAGATATTTCTAGTTTCAGTGGCATAAATTCCAAACGCCTTGGAATCAATGGGTAAACTACACCCTAACCACTCTAAAAAATATGTCTGTTATTTCAGAACGTCTTTTCTGCGTTCCTAAACAACTTTCTGGCAGTATTTCCATCATTAGAGTTTCCACTTTTTTTTTTAAAAGACGTTTCCACGTTTTTTCTAATTTTTATTTTTTAATATTTTTGTTTTTTTTTTTTTTTTTTTTTTTTTGTTACAAATTCAATGGTAATTAAGTCAGTAAAAACTAAAAAAAAAAACCAAATTTAAATATATGCTTTTTCTTCTAAGTAATAAATGTTTCAAATTGCCTTACTTTTTTTAGCTTGGAATGCGCTTCTTTTTGTTCGAAAAAGTTTCAATTTTCAAAGATTCCATAAAAATATCAGAAGAGAGCATCAATTTTGATAATATCAGTTCCATAATAGGTCTGTTCCCGTACTTTTTGGGCTAAAAATGGTAAAACTGTCAAAAACGTGAGAGTAAGGAAAAATCTCTCAAAAATATTGAAAATCACAAAAAAGTACGGGAACGCTTTTTGGACTAAAATTGTGTAAACTGTCAAATAAAATCGTTTGTTTGGTGTGGAGCATTGGCAGTGCAAACGACATGCTAAAAATTTTGAACAATATAAAAATTAATTCTCAAATAAACATTTATATTTCGTTTTTAAACAATTTACCATATTTTTGGTTTCCATTCCAACAGTTTATTATTTATTTCAAAGAACTTTTATTGTTTTGCAATTTCTTTGCTAACATGTAAACATATGATTTTAAGCAGTTTGACACTTTTACCATTTTTGCCAGAAGAAATTTCTCGGACTAAAACTTGCAGCTTTTGACAGGGAGGGGAAATTTTTTACTCTCTCGACTGCACTCTCTTTTACCATTTTTTCGAGTACGGGAACGCTTCTCGGACTAAAACCTGTAAATTTGGTAAATTGGACTAAAACTTTAGAGTACGGGAACAGACCTATTTTAAGCAGTTTGACACTTTTACTATTTTAGCCAGAAGAAATTTCTCGGACTAAAACTTGCAGCTTTTGACAGGGAGGGGAATTTTTTACTCTCTCAATTGCACTCTCTTTTCCCATTTTTTCGAGTACGGGAACGCTTCTCGGATTAAAACCTGTAAAAATGGTAAACTGGACTAAAACTTTACAGTACGGGAACAGACCTAATATTTCATCAATTATCTGTCGAAAAAAATATATTTTTGTTAAATTGAAGAAAAAAAAAACTTTTGTCATCCTAAAATCGAAAAAAGCGCACTGTGCGTCGTCAGCAAGCCAACTTCAACAGCAACAAAAACAAAAACCGTTTAATTACGCCGAACATCGAACTGTATACGATGCGTCGATGAAACATTTTAGCAAACAACACTTGAAACTCCAAAAAAAACAAGCACCGTTGAATCCAGCACCAGAAAAAAGTTTGCCAACGTACATCCTAACGACCTATCAACAGCATTTTTCCAACAAAGGCTACAAAAAGTTGTATAGCATACGTTTAACACGCTCATGCAGCGCCAAATCATGCCAACATCATTTATTCATTCGCTATAATAACTTATTAACAATCAATAAAAATTTAAGCCTTCAACGTGTAGCGGTGAATTTTTCATGAATTTAACAGAAACACACGTTCCTGCAACGCTATGTACTGTGTGCCCCACACGCACATCTCAGACTAGCACCCACACACAGACACACAGACACACACAAACATATGACTTATTTTCATGGTACTGTTCCGTTCACATACACAGAGTATGAACATAAATACGCATTATCCTTGTCAGAAGTAATTGAAGTACGTGTTAAACAAAAACAACAACTCATTCATGACTCGAACAACAGGAACTTTTCTACGTTTTCACTTCGACGGATCTAATAGAAGGAGAAGCGAAGAGACAATGTTAAGGAAATCATTATTGCGAGTTGTTGCTGAATGTTGCGAAAATATTTAATAAAAACGGAAAAATATGATGAAATAACGTGACTTTTGACAGATTCACTTCATTTGCCAAAAGAACGGAGAGTTGGGAAAAAATTGGGCTTTGATGTTGAAGACATTTCCAGAAGAAAAAAAAATAAAATTTTATCCGCACATGATGAAATATATAAAACGGAAATAGCGCCGTTGCATGACTTAACCAGGCCTCGCTTATTAGAGAGAATTGAAAGCATATTTTCAAATACACTCCCATGCCTTGTAATAGAATAGAATAAGTCCAGAATTCATAGAAATGTATTAGAATTAACAGTTTTAGGGAAAACAGCAGCTGGTAAAGACAACAGCAGCCAGTAAGCTGGACGCAGATTTTGTTTAAATGCAAATTTAATAGCCTGCGGTTATAACAACTCCAGCCAACAAGAACGACAATTATCATCTTCATCAACAGCAACAGCTACAACAGCAGCAGTTAAGTAACGAAAAAATAAAACGAAAAAAAAAAATTAAAATTAGAGGTTTTAAATAATAAAAATGAAAAATCCTACATCAACAGCTTGATTACTGTTATTGTTATTGTTGTTATTATTACTGTTTTCTGCCTCAGAAGCTTTTTCGTTCTTGTTGCTGTTGGTGTTGTTGGTTTTTATATCAACATCAGCAGAGTGAGAGAGCGTCAACAACCACAGTCAAAACGATTCCGCAGACCAAGCGGAAAATTGTTTACTGTTTAAATTGTATTCTTCAATCTTCTCATGTACTCCAACCCAGCCTACCCCCCTAACCCCCATTTTGGCTCATCCACACGCTACATTCAACACCAGCAACATCAAGCCTCGTTTGTTCGCCAAACACGACGGCGCAAGTGCGGCTGCGCACATCCGCTGCATTGCCAATGAATTTGAATTTTTTGCATTTTTAACTGTGAACCATTTGGTTTTCTCTACTTTTGATGTTTTGGTTTTATTTTTATCATTTTCTGTAATTATAGTGCTTAGTAGAATTTCGAGGGCAGATTCATACATTGCACTGTTGTTGCTGCAGCATTTATGTCAGGCTCAACAATTGTTGCTGTTGCATTTTGCAGTTGCTGTGGCTGTGGCTGTAGTTTTATTTGATTGCTGCAGATATGTAAATCGAGTTTATGTAAATTTCCAAAACATCTGATTGTTATTTACTCGTTTTTGTTGTATTGTTTAAATTTACGTCTATTCCATTAAGAGAATTATTTATAGCCTCATGTCGGAGTTAAGACTTGTTGATGATAACTTAATTGGTCCTTAACTTACAAGCAACAATTTTCCAATAAGAATTCCTTGAGAAGTTTTTTAAGAGTGGAAACTATGTTAAATACATAAAAAAAAAACTACTAGGTAGTAGCTCATTTAAAACAAAGTCAAATGTATTGTTACGTTTAAATATCTTAACATATTCACACGCTCTAGGTGAGGAGACTAACGATAAAAAAGATTATCTTGAAATCGCTTTTTTTTTTGTTTAATTCGTGGTACCTTATTCAACAATAAGGTCAGCCAAAATGAACATTCCAACTCTTTAAGTATAAAACTCGAACAGAATTCTCGAATTTTTTTTTTTTCGTTTAAAAGATTTACAGATTTTCACGACTGTACATACACTAAGGGAAAAAAATATTAAATTTATCCAAAAACTTTTTTAATTAAAAGCGAGTCATTTTTGCACCAATAACGCATTTGCATAAAGCGACTACGTAAATATTTAAAATTCATTTAAAAACTTTTTTAATTATATAAAATATTAAAATATTTAGACAGAAATAATAAAAAAATATATTAAAATTATGCACGAATTTTTTAAATATCTTTTAAAAATTTACTATTTGAAAATAAAACTATCATATCTAAATGAAATTTATATAAAAAATATTAAAAATTAAAAAACAATATATTCAAATATTTCTCACGAGTTGCGTCCATTAATGCCATTAGCATGGTTAATTTATTTTCTTTTTTCGTTCCTTAATATTATATTATTTTTGACAGTCGGTGCAATATTATGACACCATATGTCAAAAATAGTATAAAACTAAAGAACGAAAAAGAAAATAAAGTAACCATGCTAATGGCAATAATAAAGCAAAATATGCAGGCAAATGACAATCGGTGCGACACATTCGTGGGAAAATGTCGAGTTGTCACTCCACCCTACATATAATTGCATTATTTCAGCACTCAATCGCTCATACGTACGGCCAAATATCCCTGTTATACTACCCTTGCTACAAAAACGAAATGAGAATTATAAGAACTAAGGTTGCAACTGCAAGAGAACAGAGTGCGATGCTGTTGCTGCTTGTCGGAATCAGTGTCGCCAGATGAAATTACCACCAAAATTCTCTTTTTCTCACACTTAATTCCCATAAATTACCACAGTCGCAAAATACCTCAAAATACCTCAAAATTACCACAAAATACCATAATAGCTCAAAATACCTCAAAATACCACAAAATACCTCAAAATACCTCAAATTACCAAAACATACCAAAATGCAGTAAACTAAATTGATTCTGACAACATCATAACATAATTACCAAGAATTGACCATATTCAATAAAAAACATTGATTTTAAATATTATTCAGTTCTTTATTTATTAAAAACATAATAAACATATTAATTCAGTTCTTTTTCTAAATATTAATTAAATAAAAATATACACTTAATAAATTAGTTTAAATTGATATGTTCATAGCTTAAATAAATTAATTTTTATACATTTCGCTATTATAAAGTTCATAGTGGATTTCATTAAAGTGAACTTCTGTTGTGTAGTTTGATTTCGATAAGCTCTTAGCGTATAAAATGCTTGAAAGGTATTTTGTGGTAATTTGAGGTATTTTGTGGTATTTTGAGGTATTTTGAGGTATTATGGTATTTTGTGGTAATTTGAGGTATTTTATGGTATTTTGAGGTATTTTTTTTCCCACGCGTGGTAAATATCCCACATGTGGTATTTTTATTCCCACGCGAGAGATTTTTACCACAAAATACCATGGGAATTCCCACATCCCACAATCGTTGAAAAATACCATAAACACTATTTATCGTGCTTTTCTGGCAACATAGGTCGGAATATGTGTGTACGTGTGCGATGCTGTTGCTGCTTGCTTGTATCGAATATGTGTGTACGTGTGTGGTATAAATAAAATTCAAATACGGGAAAAAACGAGTTGTAGGGAAAATATTTGATTAATATTTGATTTGATGTGAAATCTTTAGAGTAGGGGTACCCTAGAATGCCCCTCTTAGTTGCGTTCCTAAACTGAATCACGCATGAAAATTATTTGAACTATTTCTAAAACATTTAGGTTAAAAATAAAATTAAAAAGCGATTTTGCCACAGCTATTGTTCTATTATCGTTATCTAAGCTTTCCAGACAATTTTTTTTATACTACCATAAAAAATATAATATTTTCTCTTAATTCATTGAATGTGTAACTTGAGAATGAGATATTTTTTACAAAAATTTGGCTTTATGACATTTCTCCATCTTTGAGAATTAATGGAATCCTTACTTAAATAATCTCTTGCCATCTTTTTTAAATCTCTAAATTTCGATATAAGTTTTTGATGCTATTTGAAAACTGATTGGGAGCACAAGTCCACGTGTCATCTGAAGAACGTCTTGAGATTTTTTTGAAAATTTCATCGGTTCGTAACGTTAACATTATTAAGCAAATATAAGTATTTTGCACAAACAAATTGGTAGAAATGAAACATTTATATCAAAGGGCAAAATTGCTAAAATATGAGTAGCAACTATGCCAACATAGAGAAGCCTTATTTTTCGGCCATTTAGGGACACGGTCTACTTGCTCCCATGACTGACCCATATCGCAATTTTATAGCCAACAAGCAATAAATAGATTTTACAGGTCATAAAAAAATCTTCATACCATCAATTCTGGAAAGTCCATAATTAAGGGCCTCCGGGAGTATTTCAAAAAAAGAAATTACACTTTTTAAAAATTATTTTTTGTAAAGCTGTGTTTTATTTTAGACCAAATTTTCTTACATTATATGTTTAACTATTCAAGATTTATCCCTAATATTTTGGTCCAAAAATATTCAGCGAGAACGCAGAAAAATACAATGCCGCGTAAGAGCTTAAATTTTCCGGTGAGCAAGATATCTGGAGACTGGTTCATCTGAAAAAATAAAAAAAAATAATTTCCGGTTTAGTAAAGAGTTATTGGGCGTTTAATCGTTGATTTTTGAAAAATATAAATTTTTGACAAAATGGCGGGAGTAAAAAGAAAATTTTCATTTCTTGTGCACAAAATTGAGGACGTTTTAGGTTATAAATCAAAAAATACGAATACTAAAAAAAAATCGAACGATTAAACGCCCCTTAACGAGTCCGTAAGTAAGTGTCGAAAATTTGGTTGCAATCGGATGAGTAGTTTTTGAGCAATATTGCTCACCGCAAATTGAAGGTCTTTCGCGGTAATGCACTTTTCTACCTCAGTGACGAATATTTTGGGCCCAACATCTCGAGGATGAATCTTGAATAGTTATACTTTAATAATGTAAAAAAATTGGTCTAAAATAAAATACGGCTTCAAAAAACAATTTCAAAAAAGTGTAATTTCTTTTTTTGAAATACTCCTGGAGGCCCTTAAAATACTGAACTTTTCAAAGGGCATATTTTTAAAAGTAATGTCATTCGCTGCTGTATCTCAATTATTGATTTACATATATTCCTTGGTCAATTACTCTAAATTTTACAAAAAGTTAATTCCCAGCAACGAAAAAACAAATCCATGCAAAACAAAAGTATTTCCAACTATAAATGACATGACAGGCTCGTAAAGGTATTTCTAACTTAAAATTTGGATGTAACACTTTATTAGAATTCCACCCACCTTCAGGCATTAACTTTTTATTTCATACCTAATAGGTTTTTCACTCGCCACCCTGCTTTAATTTACAGGGTTTTGTCTTTTTTATGTTAAACATAAAATAAATTTCGAAAGTCTGGGCAAAGCTAGAAACGGAAAACTTTTTTCCAATAAAAAAAAAACGAAAGCAGCGTGTGACATAAACGCTAATACAAAAGCACACAAACACCCACACACAAACAAGCACAGGGATGTAATCTCGAATCTTTCGTAAGCAAATTCAGAATGACTTAAAAAGCTTGTTGTTTGTTTTTCCCGATGTAGCGACTTTTTTTCAACAAAACACAAGCAACAATAGCAGCAGCAACAGCAGCAACACCAGTGGCAGAACATGGTCAGGCCACGATGCACAGTGTAACGAGTGCATATAACAAGTGGACAAAAATAAAAGGAGATGTCTTAGAATCATGAAAATTGCTACATTTCTAATTTTACTATTATTCAAATATCCACACCAAAACCAGCCTATCTCTCATAACAAAAAAGCAGTGTTATTTTTCAATACGTCAATTACGGCTCCATCTATCCGCTCCATAGTTACATTCATTTCAAAATGTACGTTTATATTTTAATTTTCACTGCTGCAAAAATAAGTCGAAAGATGATTTATTTTGGAGTTTATACTCTCCTCCGTTTATTTGATTAGATTTGGGTTTTCCTTTAATGTTTTTAACGTTCCCAAATAACATTTTCATCTGCCCAACAAATACAAATGCATTTGTTGAATTGTTTTCAGTAAATTTTTGCTTATAGACACTATATATAGCCTGCGCTGCCGTCAAATCCCCACTTGCATTCAAATATAAAATCCTTGTCTGTTTTAATTTTATATACAAAGCCTGTAGTACAACTCCTACAAATGTTTCATTCACTAAAATGGGATTTGGTAAAATGGTTTGCTCTGTAGATTTTAGGGCGTAATATAAGACTCAACAGCTATTATGAGCTGAGTTAGTAACTCATCTCATCATATTATGTTTCCATATTGGAGAGACCCATTTGTGAAGAGAAATTGATGTGATCTCCGCGTGTTTTGTCACTTTACTAGCTGCTCTTTGCAGTTCTTCTGAGGAATTTGCTTCAACTCGCCTTCTTTTTGTCCTTTCATATCCATCTTCGTACAAAATTCTAGGCCTGCCTCTACCTCTTGTGCTTGGCTGCTAAGTTTACAACAGGGGTTAAAAACAGAATTAACAAAACAGACAACAAAACGTATAAACAATGCTATAAAAATAATCAAGCAGTTGAATATTTTTCTTTCATATATAAAAACATTCTCTTCTCGGTTGTACTAAATAACGCATATTAGCATTATCCACGCCTCAGTATAAATTTCATTTAAATATTTACGAGGATAAATCAAATGTTTTCCTTACAACTCGTTTTTTTCACGTATTTGAATTTTATTTATACCACACACGTACACACATATTCCATGCAAGCAAGCAGCAACAGCATCGCACACGTACACACATACTCCGACAAGCAGCAACAGCATCGCACTCTGTTCCTGCAGTTTATTTCTTGCAGTTGCAGGTTTCTTATAGTTCTCATTTAGTTATTGTTGCAATGGTAATATAGCTTGCAAGTTTGGCCAAGAAATCAATTGATGTGGGGTGAAGTGACAACTTGATATTTTCTGACAAATATCTTGCACCGGTTGTCGTTTTCCTGCATATTTTGCGTCTAATTTTTTATAACACTTTTTCTTCCTCTAATTTATACTATTTTTGACACTTGGAGCCCTAATATTGCACCAACTGTCAAAAATAGTATAAATTATAGAACGAAAAAAGTGAAACAGAGAATTGATGGACGCAATATTCAATGTAAATATGTTGTTTTTTAAATTCAATATTTTTACATATATTAATTTTCTTTAAATGCGATAGTTTTATTTGCAAATAGTAAATATTTGAAAGATATTTTAAAAAAAATGCGTGCATAATTTTAATATATTTTTTATTAATTCTGTTTAAATATTTAAATATTTTATTTAATTAAAACAGTATTCAAATAAATTTTAAATATTTACGTAGTCGATTTATGCAAATGCGTTATTGGTTTTTGGATAAATTTAATATTTTTTCTCTTAGTGTAGCAGCGAAGCATCAAAAATTTCACGAATTTGCACTCGAGTCAGCACTGAGAAAGTAAAGTATTTAAAAACCGTTCAGATTTTTGCTGCTTCAAGTTAAAAACGATACATAAAACAAAAATCTGTGTTTTTTTTAAGATATTTATGTGCCTTTTAAAATAAGTTTTGAATTTAATTCACTTTTTCTTTTCACACTGGTTTCTTATAGCGGTAAGGACGTCCGTCTTGGATTGTACTCATCGAACCTCTATATCCGTCCGCGTATTATGCAAGTTACCAATTTGCTTATATAGAACAGTTTCTCCATAAAGTAACTCTGAATTATAAGCGCTCTGTGTATACAACGGAGGTAAAAACAGAGGAAGTTTTTAGTTGGGAAAAACAAATTTTTCAATTGCCGCAATTTTAAAATCATTTCCTGCAATTATATATGACGCAAATAACGATGCCAAGAACGACAAACGAAGTTCGTTTGCGGCAAACTGGTAATAAGCGTTTTTTTTTCTTTGCGTGTACTTATGTCAGATAAGAGGTTTAATTTTTTTTTTTTTTCATTTTGAAAAAATTGCCATATTTTTATATTTTTATATCTTTTTAAAATATTTTAAACATTTCTTAGCTAGAGTTTTCTTACTCAGATTTACAAAATTTTTATTTTGAGTTTTCGTATTTTTGTCCGCACTCGTTACATTGTGCGGTGGCGACAAGACACTATCGAGGATAAAGCTTAAACTTATGCCGAGCAAACAAGGACTCGTTCCGCCTGAATGATATAAGATGAGAAACTTTTTTCTTGCGCTGACGATTAACATAAAATGCAAAACCATGTATCCGTATTCAAACTGGGCATGCCTGTGTATTTATGTATGTGTGTGTGGGTGTGTGTGAGTGAGTGAGTTTTGTCGCATTTGTATTTACTTCTGCGAAAGCTGTCTTGGCGCGCAATATGCTAACAAATGGTTTGTTTACCAAACTTAAGACCAACACAAAAATATATCACTCGGAAAAAATCGAACGACCAAAAGTTTTGTTTTATGCTTTTTCGTAATATTTCGTAAATAGAATTACATAAAATCTGTGCAAAACATGATGATTTCATTCGGCCAGAGAATCAACTACAAAATGGGGGAAGAAGTAAGACACAACTATTTTAATAACTAACACAAACAACAGCTTTTGCAATAATTGAATAGCTTGCTGGCTGGGGTAGAGTTGGCAGAAAGTCCATTTCCATATTAGTTGGGCGTGCGAGTCGATCGATTTCTGTTAACCATTGTATTCGATAAATGATATTAAATTCCTCAGTGGATCGAAGTATCATTTCGCTACTCTATATAGCTAGAGTACAAAGTATGAACAAGTTCTATGCTCATATAATGTGTCCCCTAGCAACAAAAACAATAAAAAATTATTGTATTAAATATGCATTGTTGGATGCAAAAAACGGTTACCGCACATGCTGGCAATTATAATATAATCCATCACTTTAATTTTTCATCCTTATAAGCTGTCACTGAGGATTTCATGGCATATCCGTGGAACATTGCAATTGTGTCAAAACTATATTTAAAGTTTTTTATTTCATATAATTCTGACTTTTGATTTGTGTCACGAGGCTTATCTGTCAAATTCAGCAGCAATTAAGCAATAAATAATATATTTTAGCAATAAAAATACTAAAAAGGTTTTTCTTTTTATTGACACAAATCAAATGTTTTGCAGGAATGCCGGTGAAAAAGGTGACATAACGAGGTTAAAACAGGCTGTATTAAATGGCTAAAATTAATACGTCATCTGCTCTTACTTATTCAACTCTCTGAAAACGAACTCTTTGAAACTGATGTTGGTGGTTGAGTACGAGTATGTTTTATAAAATTTAATTTAAATCTATTCAGATTTATAATTTTTCAGATACTATTTGCAATCTCAGGTCATTTCTGATCTCAAGGCTTTAAAGTTATGTTACCTTATTTAAATTCTACATAATTTATACTTTAAAACAATTCACATTAACTACTCGTATGATGAGTTCAACAAAAAGAGTTCAGATGACAGAGTTTGCTTAAAATAAAAATTATTTTAAAAAGTTTTAATTGCTTCTTGGCGCCCAGACCTTTCGAGTGTGGATAACAAAAAGTAACTCAGGCGCGTAAAGTACGCGAATAAAAACATCCATCCAGACACACTACTATGTAATATGAATAAACGAGGCCGTAACGCTCGTCCGTCTCATGCGTTAGATGTGAGCTCGACGTTGCAAAGCTAATTAAACATGCAAACTTAATTAAATGCATTATTTAACGCACAGTTTAACCACTAAGTGCAAAACTGTATGAATCCAGAAGGCGGTAGTAATCTCTGAGCATAGTTATTACAGCACATTTGCACCATTGGAAGTGGCCGCGGCCGTCATCCCTTCGATTTATGAAGAATTTTATGGCAGGTCGTTATAAGAACGCACTTAAAATTGGACCCTATTACATTTAACTCCAAATTGGATCCAATCTCATGCAAACAACATCGTCACCATAAAAAAAAAACCTCATCGATAGCTAGAGAGGCATTCGCAAAGTTAAACTGACAGATAAGCAGACTCCAAGCCAAACTCTATGAGAGTTTGTACTGTAGAAAAATACTAATTGTGGCGAATTAATGACTAGGCAGTCACCATTTGGGGTAAATAATCCACTTCTGCTTCTTATTGCCGCATCTTCAATATTATTTAGTACCTATTAACGAATCGGCCTGCTGCATAACTCTTCCTGATGTAAGACGCTGTGCATTTCAAAAACAACAATAAAAATCAGTTTCCCGCTCCACTCTCGATACCTTCGGGCAATATTGTGATGATGACAACTCAATGATAACAACGTGTTGCACTCAACCGAAGATCGCACAAGCTTAGAGCCAGAAAGTGTTGCACAAACATGCAGCTTGAGTGTTTCTTCAATTATCGCAACAAGCCAAGCTTTCAATCTGTCAATGCAATTTCGACTCGGCTCTGCAGCACTTAAAAAACACTGCATGTCATCCCATGCATGTGGCAAGTAGTCGCCGTTGGGTGGGTGAGGTGTTGGTGGTTGGAGGGGGCACTGCGGAGTGCAGGGTTCGCAAATTGCATTTCATTTGACACTTCCACGCACTTCGCACTCACAATGACTGGGGCGTCAATTGCACGCTAGCTGAGTGCACTTTCCTCAAATGCACTGCATGGCGTTGCACATACTCACACACACACAGCCACAGACGCACGTAAGCAAACACACACATAATACAATCGGTGGCATGCAACAGCATGCTGTCACTTACTGTTGGCGATATGAGGGGGTGCGTAATCGCATAATTTCTGCTTAATCAGGTGCCTACGCAATGAGTTTTTCCTGTATTTCTTCAGTGCTCTTCCTTCAGCCAGTCCTTAGCACTCGTTTCGTTTACTTAAGCACTCAAAGTGACATATGATAAACAACAACAACACATAAACATAAAAGCGTATTTAAGAAAAGAGTATCGTACGAGTGCAAATATATGTGATGCGTGTGTTCGTACGATACTTTAAAGAACGCACATAAGTAGAAAGTTTTTTTAAGCACCCCAACAACAATGTCAACGTCAAAAACAACAATAACAACAAGTGCAGTCAAGAAAAAACATTTTTGCAACTTTATTTCTCTGGGTATGTCTTGATGAATGTAACAAGGTAGCAAGCAGCTCATGGCATTTAGCACAGTGGGACAAACCCAAAAAAAAAATGGTGGAATTAATTTATTGAATACAATGAGAACTGCTTTTTAATGACTAGAATTTGACTAGAATTTGAAATATTGTTTTTACCTTTAAGGTTGAGGGATGAGAAGTTACGAAAAATATTGAAATATCTATCTTGTATCTATAAGTATCTCTATCTCGAAGATGCACGAAAAAAATTATATCATTTTAACGTTATTGCAATTTTTCAAATTCGAATAGAGTGATTAATTGCCTGGTGAAATAGGATATAATCTCAACTCTAAATAACAAGTAGAAATTTTCATTGAAAAGGATGACTCTCATAATGACTCTTAAAGGATGAATCTCATGTTTTTCAAAACTAAAAACTTTCCAATTTACAATCCCAATTTGCAATCTTCATAGAACTAATTTTTTGAAGAAACGGACAGGGTTTCCTGTCTTTAAAATTTTATTTTATTTTTTTTTTTTTTTTGGTGTTTTGGTCATAAAGTAGCCCCATATGACTGTCGGCAATTTTACAAAAAATTATTTACAATTTTTAAAGCTTTTAAAAAGATTTCTCGGACTTTTAAGAGGTAGCTGATTATGATGGTATAAGTATAAGTTTTGGTAAAAAATTAACGAGGAGTTATATATTGGCCATTGCTCCCTACATTTTCAGAAGGTGCAAAATGTTATCATCCATTACCAAAGTAAATAAAATTACTTGAAGTGACTCTTTAGGGACACTGCGAACAAAAAAATATATAATTTAAAAAGAGTATTCAATTTTTTTTTAAAGTTATGTGCATGACGTTATTCCAATTTAAAAGTCCTTCAAGATCGATATATTTATTTTATACATATTTTCATTCTCGATACCACCGCCTTGGACCCTCTTGAAGATTTATTATTAATGTATATTTTGCTTTATAATACCTTTACTCATGTTATCTATAAGTCTGTATACTTTGAAACGTTCATGTTTTAATTTACATTACATTACAACTGAACTTATTTTACTTTGGTTTTGTATCTTCATTTAAAACGTACTTGAACTCTATATATTAGTATTATTAGTATTAGTTTAATAAGATAATGAATTGTAATTTTAAAATGCTATAAAGCCTAAAAGGCTTAGCAAACAAATAAATAATAATAAAAGATTGCAATTGGTCGTTGTGCTATAATTTCAGTTTTTTATTTCTTTTTTTAAATTAAAATTTTATTACATGTATTTTTTGAAACAGACCCTTAATGTTACTTCGTACATTTCTATCAGTAAGTTAATTTGGCTCAATTTAAGATAAAACAGCAAAAAAGGTAAAAGTATATTAATATGTATTATTTTTATTATATTTTCTATTTTACCCTATTAGAATGTATAGACTCATAATTGAATAACCGGACACAAGAAAAGTTAATTCTGGAACGCTGAATTGGCAAAAACAAAGATATACCGGACAAAGCTACAACCAAGATAAAAAATATACAAGTGCAATTAAAAAATATTTTAAACATTCCTATACATGTCACCATTTCAAAAGTTGAAGACACACATATGAACATGACTCATGTGTGCATCTTCAAAGCAAAATATCCAAAGACATCTGCCGACATCCTCCCTCATTTTGTGCTGCGGAATAGTCATTTTGATCCCACTGTGCAATGTGAAAGTAGTAAAGAAGAAAACAGAAACTCTCATAGAAACTCTATCGCACGCGTAGCACAAATCGAATTACGGAGTCATTAAGCCGCACATCTAAAAATGGCACTCAAAAGAAGTCAACGAGAATGCTCTGCTCTGTGTTCCACGTGACATCTCCAGCGAAAGAGCCCCAACGCACTCGGTTCTTTCTTGTCAGAACGTCCCATTTTTGTTCTGTTGCAAATATCTCTGAAGATTTAAAGCATTTAAGTGAAAATAATTCAACTTACCAAGAACTCGACGACTTGACAGTGAGGAGCGCATTCCGCAGGAACCAAGCATCAATATGTAAAAAAGGAAAAAACAACCTGAACCTGTTCAAGTACATAAGTCGTGGCGGGAATTGGGTTCAATTCCAACCGATCGACAACGTTTATGATAAACGTCGAATGATGTCACCCACGCGCCCGACCACTACTCATGCACACAACACAAACCGCTTAAATGTTTGCGGTAATGCGACGAATGAGTGCCGAACATGGCAACCACAGAGCCCCAGTGGGCCACAGTGGGCCACAGTCTGCTTCAAAGTGCCAAAAACCATGAGTTGGAGTTACAAGTTTTTTTGTGGCGGCAGTCGTCTAATGTTTGGTGTGGGTAAGAAATTCTTTTAAATGTTTTTTTTATTTTGACTGGCATAAGCTTCATCTTCTTCTGTTGCTTGTGCTACTTCTTTCACCCTGGCAAGTAATAAGCAAGTATTTGGGGCATGGCGAGGCTAGAGGACTTGGGGGGCTAGTTGGCTGCCTTGAAATGAATACGTTTGTCAAATAAGCACATTTTTAGCGATTTCCTTTATGTCGCCAAATTCAAGCAAATTTCATTCGAGCTCAATTTGCGTTTCCTTACTTTCCATTCTTCATTATTTTTTTTTTCTTTCCTTTTCTTATTGTTATGAGCTCGAAAATATGCTTCATTTAATTTTAAAAGCTACTTCTTTGCTGGTAAAACATGTTGAAAATTAGATTCGTTGAACAAAACAAAAACAGTTTAAGCGGATAGTGGGTGGAGGGTGGAGGAAAGAAGAACAAGCAGGAGTAGAATACACACACACACAAATACAAACAAATAAAAATTGTCCTGACTGCTCTCTCTCTCTCAACCCGGGATCTATAGATTCTATTGGTTTGTCGGAATGTAAATCTGTGCGTGTCCGTCTTTTGACGAGCAATCTTTTGTGAAAGTAGTAAAACGTTTGTTTTTGCTTATCGCTTGTCAACCAGTCGACATCTTTAGCCAACTCAAGTGCCAGGATTTGCTTTTATTAAAATTAATCCTCAACAAAGGATCCTATTAATACGGAGCACATAATTTTAAGCCCTCATTCGACTGGCTTAATTTTTGATGTTTCCTTGTTTGTTTTTTTTTTCTATATAAATATTTAAACCTTTATCGGCTGACACAAAGCTAAGCACGACATCAAAGTCTAACAGGACAGCTTGTTATGAATGTGTGTGAGTTTTTGATTGAGGGCATGCTTAATGACCAAGGGACATTTCTACTCTTTATAAGCAAATCAGATGCAGTAAAATATGCTGAATAAATCCTTGAAATAACTTGATATGAATTCTGTTCGCAAAGGACCAACATTAATGAGTAAATGAACACACAATGCCAAAGAATCAGATTTAATAAAAAGGCCATCAAAAACAGATTTCAAGTTCAAAAGCGGACTGAGCTTTTAGTGCTGCCAAAGGGTTCGCAACACCATCACGTTATGTGGTTCAGAAATAGCTGCCAAAACGTTGCTTTGATTAGCTTTTAATGCAACAATTAGGAGGAAGTTTAGAAAATCTTGAAGTTCATTATAAGAAATAAGGCAGAGTTTAACGTTTTCCAACACTGGTTGATCCAACTTAATTTCAAGCGATTAAAATAAATGAAAGGCAAAAAATAACTCAGCCTTACAATGCGGGGACAATCAAAGCCATGCGTTGAAAATGTTTAAAAAGGTTTCAATGTCAAAAACAAAGACCGCAAAAGAGACGACAAAATAGGATTAAGTACCCTCGAAGCAATACAAATGGAAAAAAAGGGCTCTTCAAATCCTGTTGAGGCATATTTTTACGCATATATTAACACACACATACATATCTTTTACGTGACAAACAATTGCGCACAAATTAAAAAAGAAAAAAGGATAAAAATGCAATGACAAGGCATACATTAAAAGGGTGACTTTTTGTTTTTCTTGTCAACATATTGACGCAGCAAACTATTCTATGTTGTTTACCTCATTCGCCAATTCGTAAAATACTTAAAACCTCTCTACTTATAAAACGAACAATTATTTTAATACATCCTATGAACTTTATAGCCCGTGTAGCAACCCGGCTTTCACATTAATCGTAGGGAAGAAATAAAGCTGTCCATTTGGGGTCCAAGAAGAAATAGCTACTCTATAAACTTTCTGATTTTTTCAAATCAAAAAACTGATTTTTGGAATTTTCCTGAAGATCCTTTCTGAACTCAAACCGAAATAAGATGAAAAGTACACATTTTCTCATAGATACAAATATTTTGTTATAAAAAATGTTAATATAATTAAGTATTATTACTGATATTGACCTAAAAATTGCATTTTTTTTTCGAAGTGTGTGTTTATACCACACTACAGGGGGTATTTCTAATTGGATTGAAATGAAATTACTATAGTTACAAAGGTATTTTCTTCGAATTGAAAAAAAATTATTGCAGAAATCCATCTTAAGAGTTCCTCTCTTTTGAGATATCAAAAGAAGTATTTCAATGCAGTTTTCACCATACAGAAGATTATTTAGTCTTGCAATAAGGAACAAGAGAAGATACGAATATAACCAGACATAAACAAGGTAAACATAACATAATAAGTGTTTTCCTAAGCAACTACGGAATTTCAAATTCAAGCTCTTTTTACCAACACGCTGTGTCTGGCTGAAATGGGAAACGAAAATCAGAGCGATATTATACACAGGGTTTTTCACATCCGGCACAACTATTTACAAACGTTTGCATGTTTATAAAAACTAGGCTGTCCAATAAAGTCCTTGGTGTGACTCTTAGATGGATCGGGTATCTGTCGCAATTCGAGCCAGTTCACGTAATGATGAAGAACATTCCTGTCACCCAAATTAGGTAGCAACTGCAGAAATGATCAACAGAATCTATAATATCGTATTAGACAATCCGGAAATTAAAATTCGTGACATCAACTGACTCTGTGGTCTCCATGTTGTATAATAATTTGAGTATGAATGAGATGGTTCCAAGATGGGTGTCGCCTGTCTTAACAATAAGACATCCAGTTGAATTAAGGGCTGCACAAATGCATTTGCTTCTTTGATTACACCTAGTACTTTAAGTTAAGCACATCACTTGTAGAATAATTCAGCAAAGAGATAGCATAAGCGCGTTACTTGTTGCTCTCGGATCAAAGGCATAAGCAACTTGCTCTCGTCAATTATACAAGTTATCGGCAAAAATAACTTTATAGTTCTACCTTGTACTCCAAATACTTCCGTATGTTGAAATCAAAAGGCATTCTCAGTTTGTTTAATCAGTTACAATTATCAGTATTATCAGCTTAAATGGAGGGTCGGAGAGGGCCACCCCCCCATTCATGGCCTACCCCCATTACTTTTGCAATAGGAACATTGTTCCCTTTGGGACCTATCCATTCCAACCCTTCCTTGGGGGAGCTCTCATACCCTGCACTTACACTTGAACAGAGTCCCAAAGGGAAAACATTTTCCTCTTGCAAAAGTAATGAAGATTGGTCATACATATTACCTAGGGTAGGGGTGGGCACAATTCTTGCACGTGCTGCGACTGCGTGTAAGCAGCGGGCAAGCAGCGGGCGAAATCAATTGCAGGATAAATTTGGGGGTGAATCGGATTGCGGAATAGAAAATCCTCTCTGTAATCCTCTCACAATATGCAATCACAAGAGCGCACTTGAGATTGCGGTAGTGCAGAAAAATATGTATTCATCTCACATACAGAACGATCAAAGCTTCAGCGTTCGAGCGAACGTCAAGCAGGCAATATCTGCGCTGGCCTGTTCCTTGATTAGATGACGAAAAATTGTATACTGTACAAAATTTCATGCATGCAAAATGTTTAATGCTTCTGCATAAAACTGAATAATTTTTTTTTTTGCAGTAATTTTTTGTTTATACATTTTTTTTCAAAATTCGACTATTTATAAATCATCTACCCTGAAGTCAAATTTAATTTTTTTTTTTTGTTAAAACCATTCAAGATCTATAACAATTTCTTTGTTTCAAAAAATCAAATCTATCATTGTATGACATTTTTTTTCTGTTTTATTTTGATATATCATTTTCCCATGAACCCATCGCCGTCCCATTATAAAATTATGTGCACTTTTAGCTAAGATATACAAACCAAAATTTAAAATGGATTGTTTTCAGCTTTTTACATGTCCGTTTGCTTATCTGTATTTCACTTTATCCATCTGTCAGTGTGTTCAATTTTTATAATCCGTCCACTACACATTTATTTCATTTTGCAGTATAAATCAGAGCAAAGAAAAAATCTCTAATTCCTATAAGATTTCTGCAAAAACCACTTTAGCACTACTTTGTTTTCAGTGTGCTTTATAGAAACCGTAAGAGCGAGAGCATGCTGTTGTGAAAAGTAAGTGTTGCATGTTTAGCATTTTTAAAGAAAAGATTTTTAAAATGGAGTTTTTTTTAATTACTACCAGCAGCTATAAAATCGCTTTGCAAAAACAACTTCTTGGCATATTATAAGGGTTTCGCAAGAGCATGCAACCATTATAATACTACATCTGCCTCCTAACATATTTTTAACAAATATTTTTTTAGAACTGAATCACCATAATAAATGTATACTTTTATTTTGCGCATAACTACTTAAAAGCAAGTGTTGGACATAAGACGTTATCGAGATATAAACATGATTAAATTCAAAATATTAAATAGTAAAATTATAAAACGCCCTTTTTTATATAAATGGCATGCAACATTGATTATGAACTGCTCTGAGCGCAATGAGCACAATTATATATAATAATTATATTACGCTCTTCTTACGCTCTATCTCATTATATTTGTGCATGTCCCTCGTTTCCTTTACCATCGAATTTATGAAGCAATGCTGTCGCCCGTGAAGCAAGCAGCGGGCAACAAAAATACACGTACGGGCAAAATGCCCATGCGTGTAACTTTGCCCACCCCTAACCTAGGGTATTCTTAAACCCTCTCCGGTCCTCCTTTATAGCCATTAGAGTGCCCCTTAATTTTTTTTTTTAGAAATTGAACATGTGCGGTGCTCTCGTTTATTTCTTATCATATCAAAAGTATATTGTGAAAATTTCAAGAAAAAATATTAATATTTAGACGTGCCGCAAAGCGAAACTTCATTCAAAATATGCCTTTATATTAGAAAAAACTGTTTTTTTTCCAACAATAAATAAAATTAAGACAATTTAATGTTCTTTTCTAGTCTACTCAACATAATATCGTATTTAACATAACATTATCTCACAAACGATCTATCATCCGTTGAAATTGGCTACAAAGTGAGAAAACTACAACTATTTTGTCGAGCGAAAAAAAAAATTTAATTTTTTTCGAAAATTATTTTAACTAGCGTTCTACAATTATGTTTTACCGATCAACTTATTACATTTAAAACAAAAAATATATGTAATTGAATCTATTAAAAGTGAAAACACTGGTTACCT
Source organism: Pherbina coryleti (assembly GCA_943735915.1). NCBI lineage: Eukaryota > Metazoa > Arthropoda > Insecta > Diptera > Sciomyzidae > Pherbina > Pherbina coryleti. The sequence continues at coordinate 900,646 of OX030951.1, forward strand.
TCTAACATATATGTATGTCCTTCAAGTATTATTTTTTAAAATAAAAACAGTGAAATTATCTTTGAATTCAAGTGCAAGTCTTAATATAGAAGAATGCAAATTAATTAAACACTTGTACTTTCTGTGTTTTTAAAAAAGTTTATTATTTTTTATTCACTTCACTTAAACACTCTATGAACTCAAGTGGCTGAGCTGGACTAAAAACCTATCTGTAAAAATCAGTTCTTCTCTTATTTAAAGGCTTTTAATATAAACAAAACTTAGGATGGCTTGATCGCTTTATTATAAACAAAAGTATTTCATCACAAGTTTATTATTTTTAATTCACTTCACTTAAACACCCTAGGAACTCAAGTGGCTGAGCTGGACTAAAAACCTATCTGTAAAAATCAGTTATTCTCTTATTTAAAGGCTTTTAATATAAACAAAAGTGAGGATGGCTTGATTGCTTTATTATAAACAAAAGTATTTCATGACAAGATGAAATATTGCATCAGCCAGAATATTTGCTGACATAACAAATTTTAAGCTTAAAAAAAGAATCTTAAGACAAAACCATTCCTAAATCTTTAAGATACAATTTTGTTTACATTTACAATTTACTTATTGAATAAAAGGTGATCTTAACTTGCATAGATTTTTGGAAAAAGGCAAGCATACCTGCGAGTTCCCCCATCGATGTGTTCAAAAGTTGTTAGATTTGCGCAAATGTTCGAAAAATTTACAAAGAAGTCAGAAATGCACAACAGAAAAAACTTTATTCTGCGATGAATTGGACAATCTATTTGATATTTCACACAGGGACGTTCTGCACCTAATCCGAATAGAGGAAGACAGCCAGTTCTGACTACTCCAGAGAGAAAATGGAAGACCCGGTTGCATGATTGACGTTGATGACGTCTGATGGCAGAAGCTGAAACGTAATCGGGAAAAAAAAAGAAAAACATAGGAAGCGCAAACTCGAGGAGAAGCAGCGGGAAAGAAGTATGATTTGTAAATTAATTAAAAATTGTTTTAGCTTTGTTATTTGTGATCTTACGAGTATTATAATGTAGAAAGAGCACAGGCAAAATATCATATGAATTACAGTTTCCATGAGTATTAGTACTACCCAGATAGACAAATTTACCTTTTCTCCTCCTTTTGTGTTGTTCGACGAAACAACAGAAATTAAAGTTGACATGGCTAAAAAAATCCAGGAAGATGACCAGTTTGAAAGTGATAGCAGAAAGAAAGTATTTTTATCCAAAGAAGATATACAAACACTTATTAATAAAAATATCGTCGACTTTTTATCACCACCATCGATGAAACTTTCCCAACGTTTCAAAATTGGAACAGATTTTCTTTAAGTACATTCGGAAGATTGGAAATCTCAAAATGACTACACTGATGTTCTGAAAATCATTACTTCTCTAAAAGTACTGAACGACACAGCTTAACATGCGGTTAAATTAATAACTGATTTTAACCCTATTCATGTCAGGCTGTGTCTTTGGGTCACTATTAAATTTCAAACCAATATAAATGATTTAAAACTTGTTTTAAAGCAAAATAAGTTAAATGTATTTTATTATTGGTCATTCTATTTCTGTAATATCCAATTTATTTTTGTTTATGTTTTTATAATATTTACCTATTACACAAAATATTAAAATACAACATGAACTGTCACGTAGTGACTCTAAGACACTGGTATCTGCAAAAGACGTAATAATGGAAAACTCATCATGAAACCCAGCTTAGAATGCATCGACAGTATAATCAAAGAAGAGGCGTCAACTTAACTGTTCCTCTTATAAAAAAGGACGATTTTCTAAGCAATTCTCAGAAACCCATGAATAACGAGCATTCACAGAAAAGTATAGTTTGTCTTAAATGTACAAATTAATAGTTTAATAACAATATCCACATTGCTTATAAATAATTTAATTTTTCTTTTTATTAAAAGAAATTTATTCTCCATGAACGATATTTTGTATTAAACTTTCTTTTTTTCAATAAAATAATTATTTTTTTTGTATTAGTGTCTCTAAGTCACACCGTGACAGTTTACGTTGTTCAAATAGCGTGACATGAATAGGGTTAATAGCCTCCTAACTAAAAACACTAACTAACGGGATTATCTCCTAAAAGTATATATGTATTTCTGATTGTTTGATTGAGAATTTAAAGATTTTACTTTTTTAAATGTAGATTATTCGGGACTATCGTAAGAAATATCCAGGATACAGTCGTAAAATTTTATTTCGGCCCTACGAGCAATAACTAAAGTAAAAACAATTATGAATAATAAACGGTGTTAAATTTAAATAAACAAAAAAAAAAATAAAAAAAAACAAATCTATTGATTAAGATTTTATTTTTTGTTGTTATTGTTGTGTTAGGAACGTACAAACTTTATACAATTTATAATTGGAAACATAAACTTTTTTCAAAATAATTAATTTTACATATGTATTTTCGAAAAAACTATTTTTTTAAAAAAGTTTTTTTGCTCCACAAAAAATTTTGAGTTTCCGCATTTTTTACCCGATTTCGACACATAATAACTCCTTGGAAAGAAATGTTTATACTCATACGCCAATAAAAGATTGGAAAAAAAATGATTACATTAATTTCATTTGTTTTCGGAAAAAAAATATTTCTTAAAAACAATAAAAATGTTGTAATTTTCGTATTAGTCAACCGTTTTCGACGAATGATAGCACGTTGGAAAAATAAATTATATGCCTAATGCGATATTATGTTTCGTTGATTAAAAAATCACACAAAATTGTCTTAATTTTAATTATTGTTAAAAAAAAAACAATTTTTTCCTATATGAATGTGTATTTCGAATGAAGTTTCGTTTTGCGGCACGTCTAAATATTAATATTTTTTCCTGAAATTTTCAGAATATAATTTTGGCATGATAAGAAACAAACGAGGGCACCGCACATATTCAATTTATAAAAAAAAAAATTGCGCATACAGTTAAGGGCCACCCTAATAGCCATACATGCAATAAAAATTAATCTTCTAAAACACTCAAGTACTTCTATTACTTGCTTACTTGTACTCCTCTTGCAAGTTCTTTTTATTTACATAATTAATGAGTGAGAGTCAATAACTAATTTTTTTTGCCTTCCATTACTTTTTATTTACGCACACTACCAAGTATTTGTAGTACCAAGCAGTGTTGCCAGTTGCTTTTTTTGGGCAGAGGTAAAAAAGGTAATTTTTGACCAGAAGTGGTAAATTTTGCAAAAACGATAATTTTTTTAGACTTGTTAATTTTACGAGTTATTGGCAGCACTGTAAATTCTCTGAACATACTCATACTCTCAAGGAGTTTAAGATGCCGAACAGAACCAAAGCAACTGTCGGTTGGCGACCCTCTCTCGGAGAAATCCGCTGAGAACACGTCAAGAATTGGAGCGGTTGTCGGATCAGCGTTTCTTTTCGGTTCGTGAATAGTACAAATGTTATTTTTTCATGTTTTTGTTGTTTCTTTCTAAATATTTGTATACTAACAAAAAAAATAATAACGGTAGTTAATCATTTAAAAATTTGTTGATTTTTTTATTTTGGAAAAAGGTAAATTTTCTCCGAAAGTGGTAAATTTTTTCCCAATTAGTGGTAAATTCCAGTTCGTCTCTCTGGTAACACTGGTACCAAGTATCACGACAACGCTATCCTCATATGAGAGTGAAAGAGCGAAAGTAATTGCGAACCACACAAATGTTTTGTTAAGCGATTCAATTAATTTGTGCAGCCCTTTAATGTTTAACCATGATCAGAAATATTCTGTGCGTCGATTAATGATGTGTTTACGATTCACCTGAATCGGTACAAAATACCGAAGTATTGGGACTCTCATGGCATATTATTGATCGACCATCTCGAAGAAAGAAAAACAATTAGAGCTAAATAATATGCAACATTATAGGACCGTTTAAACGATACACCCAAGGGAAATTTAAAAAAGGAAAATGTTACTTTCTTGCATGACAATGCACCAGCTCACAAGCTATTGAAAGCAATGGTAAAACTAAAGAAATTACGCTTTAAATTGCTTCATCATATGTACATCGTATTCTCCAGATAGGTTCCAAGCGACTATTTTCAAACCTCAAAATATGACTTGCGAAAAAAAGATTTACTTTAAATAATTTAAACAGAATAGTTGGTCAAACCGTACTATACAAAAGGTATTGAAATTTTGAAAAGTCGCTGGCCTAAGTGTATCGAACTAACAGCAGATCATTTTGAATATCTTACTGTGTTAGAGCAAGGACTTATTGAAATGCGATTTAATTAATTTTTTTGAATTTTAAGCTATTTCCATATACTTTTCGGTTTATCCTTTATCAGATTTAACATAGAAAATAAATTTGAATAAGATCAAAAAACTAGAAAGGCTTCCTAACATAACTAAATGACAATGATGTTAACAAAATTAAAGCAATCACCAGCCATATTTATATCTTGCATTATTTATAAACATTTTTAATTTATATATTTCTCTTTTTATGATAAGCAACAAAAGAAACATAAATTTTTTATTAGAACTTCATGGAAACGTGTTTGTGTCCAAAATGAACAAGCGCCAAAAGCATCAAAACAAGAAAAAAGGTAAAAGTAATTTTTGATATTATTCTCTGTTTCATTTCCATTTTCGTCAGATAGAAAACAACAATCAACATGCGAAACAATATCAATAAACAACATCAACATGAGCAGTTTTCACAGACTCTAAAAAATTCCGTATTTGTTCGATGTTTCATAAACTCCTTTTTGTTCAACAAGAATCCGAATTTTCCAACTTGTAGGAACTTCCTTCTCCAAGGAAGCTTCCATAGCTTGGAGTTTTTTAACTAAGCAAAAAAAAATTGACTGAAATCAAACAAATCTTTTGGCGAAGGAAGACAACTCATTTCAATTTCATTACATTTGATCGGATTTTAAGGATTATCGAAAACAATATCCTGAATCGTTGCTCTCTTTCAACCTCTTCTTAACTCGAGCCCATATTAAACGAATATTGCATAAAATGATATAGTTCTGAGTTTTGATTTTCCAAAAAATAATATTTGTTTTCTTAAAAGAATCATAAAGCACCTGTTCGCTCAACAATCCATTCAAATTAATAACAATCAAATAATTTAATAACCACTTTGTTTTAACTTTTACTTAAAAATATTTATTTTAAAAGGAGTTACAATATATTTATTATACAAAAAGATATTAAAAGGAATATATTAACTTCAAGGCACGATCACACGTCCGTTACAGTAAACGGTTGAAAAGCGACAAACTAAAAAGCGGAGCAGCGTCAACTGCTTCAGCCCAAAATGTCTTGTACATACAGTACAAAGACAACAACAAAAATAACGCGATGAACAGTTTTATATACATTGTAGTTGTATAAACAAATAAATTGTGTGCTGCTAAAGCTGGATTCACTGATCACCTTCAGCATGTTTTTTGGGCAAGCTCTATTGCTCTCAACAAGAGAATGTGGCAATTTTGATTCACTGACATGTAAAACATTCTGCAAGTTTGTGGTTTTTTCATTGTCATTCAGCATTGCCAGATGCAATGTTCCTTTATTATAAAGACATGAAAAATAAAATATGCCTATTTCAACTTGACAAACTTCATTCTGGCAGTTCCGCTCAAAAACATTCAGCAAGAAAATTAAAATAAAGTTAATCAAGTTCAAGAGATGCAGCAAGTTTTTGTTACTCTCTCATTGAGTGTGGAAAAAAATAGAGCGCATAAACTCCATATAAAAAAACTTGAAAAACATGCTGAAGGTGATCAGTGAATCCAGCTTAAGAGCACTGTTGAATGTTATAAATATAACAAAAAAATGCAAGTTTGCATTTTTGGTATGACGTGCTTCGAAGTTATTTAGATTATTGACTGGACAGCCATCCGAAACCTTTGTTTCAAGTGACTGCATAGTCATGAAAGAATTTAACTTAATTATAACTTAATTATAATAGTTCGCATTGAACAGCACCATTGAAGTAATATTGAATTCGGCTCAATAAATGAAGTAATTCCAATAGCCGTTTGGATTATTTGAGTACCTTTACAATTTTCAACAAAATTAAGCTATCCAGGTGCACCAAAAATTTATGTAAAAATATTGCTCGCAAGACTCTGTTAACTTTTTGTGTTGAGTGTTTAGCACAAAATTAAATTTGAGTTTGAATTTTGACGCTCATTTCCATATCCGAACTCAATGCGACTCAATGCCAGCCGCTGCCGAACAAGCACTAGATGTCAGTGAATGAGTGAGTGAGTGGGTTGCAGCAGTACGACCCAAGCTATACGCGCTCGAGGATGAGCACGAAAAGTCAACGTGGCGCACAATTTGCTTCCTTCCGTTTCCGGTTTCGAATTGGATCCTTTTGTGCTATTTCGACAGCAGTTTATAACTTTTGTTTCGTTTCGTACCCGTTTTGTTTTATTTCATTTCCGCGCGTCCCTCGCGCATTCAGCGCTATTGTGTCTGTCTCTCTGACGGTCTGTTCCTCCAATCGCATGTCTGGAAATGCAGCGCAAGGACACTTTATGGAAATTTGAAGTTTTGTGCTGTAGTTCTTTTTTTCCACCCCGCCCTTTTTTACATATGGGCTCATTCATGTTGAACATCAGTTTAGGTGCGGTGATGAGAATGTGTTCAACTGTTCATTTTGATTCTCGAAGCCCAATCCTCGAACCTTGCTTCAAGCATCTTAACCAAATTAAATTTCTGGATTTAGTTTAGTTCAGTTAAGTCAGTAATTGTGCAGCTGACCACCCACTCGGTTAGGAAGTATCACATGTGTGGGTGTGCATGTGTGTGTGTCGGTGTCTTTGTGTTTTTGGTAAAATATTATTGCTCCTTGTTGCATTTGATTATATAAAATTACTGCTGTGAAAACATTTATGCTCACAGCATGATGTTGGTTTCGGAGTGTGTGTATGCATGTGTGAGTGTCCCGAAATGGAGTGAGTTTCCAAAAGAAAAAACCCAAAAGTGTGTGATATGCAAAACACACTCGTGCTTTCACATAACGACACACACATGAACATGAAACACAGTTGCGGCTGCCGTGGGCAAAAACCGTCTGCAGCTTGTGAAACGAACGTGGCCACATCCTTGGACCACAGACACATGCAAACAATGCAAATGTTATGAAAAGCAGTTGTGTTATTTTTTAAACCCTTCTTCAAACAACCGAAGGCGTTCGAATTTTGAATTTTGCAAGCAACAGACGAGCACGTTGGCGAAACGACAAGCGAGAAGCACAAAAAACAAACAAGCAGAGAAAAAAAGAACTGGACAGAACCGGAACACATGTTCAACTCTTGGTAAAAAGTGTGTGAAAATGTGTAAATTTGCACTTGGCAAAAACAATGCAAGAACCCAGAACGGAGATAAACACGTTTCGTTAAGAAGGACGAAAGCCACTTGGGAGAATTGCCCGATGCAAACTGTTTTTAATATTCACTCGCATAATATTCACACTGTGTTGCCTGTGTTGCCTGTGTTGCCACCCTGTCAGTCTGTTATCAAAGTGTAGCACATCACAGTTTATCATAAATATGTATGTACATACTGCACGCCTATAAAAGGATACTCAAATCGAACTAATTAAAGAAAAAAACATTAATAACAACATAAGCTGGCATTTAAGGACCTTAACTCACATAAATGTCATTACAAGAGCAGCAAATAGCAGAAAAGCTCTATAGTTGACATTTGAAGGAAAATACAGCTAATAATAAAAATAACGGCACTTGATTTATTTATGTTTTCTCTGCGTTTTAACGAGTAATAAACGCAGCATAACGTTAACCGTTCAGCTACGACACTAGCGACACATTTCAAACATCCCATTAAACAAGGATTTAAGTTTAATTAAGTCACGTTGTCCGAATAGCCAATATCGTAAATGAGCGAAATTTATAGTTCATTCATTTTCCCGCTAAAAGTCGTTGCATTGTGTCGCGCATGTACACAAATCACAGCAGGACATGCGGCGAGTAAAACTGCTGCTTAATGTTGACAATAAAAATATGGCATCGCAAGATCCACGATCCGCGGACGACCAAGCTCGCAAACATAATAATCATATAAAAATAATAATAAAACAAACCGACGGACAGACCAACGAAGAAACGAACGGATCCGAACACAAGCACACGCAGTTCGCTTGCGGCAGCCTTTAATTCAAAGAAGCTATTCAATTCAAGCCTTACAGCAAGCAGCACACTAGCTAACTTCAGGATACCCCCAAAAACAAACAAATAAACTGCTGCCGCCAACTTCATTGTCAACTGCATAAAGAATGACCAGAGCGATTTAGTGACTTTTGCAACATTTAAACCTCTTTCGCTCGCAGGGCATGGAAAGAAACTGTCGCAAAGAGTGAAATATTGATTCGAGAAGAGAACAGAAGAGCAGTGCATGAACCAGCTTGTGATGCAACAACACTGATCAATGTTAATCCGAGGCAAAGTCAGAGTCAAAGTGCACGTTTGCGCTGTGTCACAGTGGAGCAACAACAAAACTCAATTTGAATAGTATTTAAGTGAAAAATAAGGATATATTAAATAAATAAATGAGGACATTTAACAAATAAATCAACGTTCTAGCGAAAATAATAAGAGCTTTGATGATTTTGAATTAAGTGGATTATGAAAAAAGAATCAAAATTTATTTTAATAAAATTATTAACAATAATTACACATACACTAGAGAAAAAAATATTAAATTTATCCAAAAACTTTTTAATTTGTCCAAAAAGCGAGTCATTTTTGCACCAATAACGCATTTGCATAAATCGACTATGTAAATACTTAAAATTTATTTGAATACTGTTTTAATTAAATAAAATATTTATATATTTAAACAGAATTAATAAAAAATATATTAAAATTATAAACGAATTTTTTTTAAATATCTTTCAAATATTTACTATTTGAAAATAAAACTATCGCATTTAAAGAAAATTTATATAAAAACATTGAATTGAAAACATATTTAAATTGAATATGTTATTAATGGTTGTATAGCATTTTTTTCTTCATATTGCGTCCATCAAATGCCATTTGCCTGTATTATTTATTCTCTGTTTCACTTTTTTCGTTCTATAATTTATACTATTTTTGACGGTTGGTACAATATTAGGGCACCAAATGTCAAAAATAGCATAAACTAGAGGAAGAATAAGTGACAGCAAATTGTAAGCAAAATATGTAGGTAAATGGCAACCGGTACAAGATATTTGTGAGTATATATCAAGTTGTCACTTCACCCTACATGATTTTATTTCCTGGCCAAACTTGCAAGCTATATTACCATTGCAACAATAACTAAATGAGAACTATGAGAAACCTGCAACTGCAAGAAATAAACTGCAGGAACAGAGTGCGATGCTGTTGCTGCTTGTCGGAGTATGTGTGTACGTGTGCGATGCTGTTGCTGCTTGCTTGTATGGAATATGTGTGTACGTGTGTGGTATAAATAAAATTCAAATACGGGAAAAAAACGAGTTGTAAGGAAAACATTTGATTTATCCACGTAAATATTTAAATAAAATTTATACTGAGGCGTGGATAATGCTAATATGCGTTATTTCCCTTAGTGTAGCATTACATAGGTTTTTATTTCAAATAAAAAAAAAAGCTGAAATGGCCAGTCCTTGAAAGAAATTTGATCGAGCCTCTTATGACCAAATTGTGTTGTGCGTGTTATTAAATCTTTGCACACTAGTAATCGATAACTGGACCTTTTTATGGGGGACCTTATTATGAGGTTTTATACCCAAATTTTTAAAAGTAATTAAGTTATATTTTTTTCCAACAAAAATATTACAGCCCCTACCTGTGGACGCCCATACTCACCAAGGCGAAATATAATGATTAAAAAAATAAAATTTTGGAACACCATAAGATCAAACACTTATAACGCAAAGTTCTTCAGTTCTTTGAAAAATTATCTATCCTTGCTGAATCTGCTGGTGTGATTATAACTGATTTGAATGTGTCACATTCCAGACGAAACCTCAGTGGATCGTAGTGACTTATACGAAGTACTCTCATATGTTTTGGTACAGGAATGAACGTGCTCACTGTGAGTGAACTACTGAACGCACTAACTTTCTCTTGACGCCTATTTGCCATTTAGCACTTATGCTTCTTTTTCACAAAAAAGTTTTCGGCGGCAGTTGTTTATAATCATGGAATGGGGCTCACTCGAAAATCTTGTTGTTATAAAAATAAATAAAAAAAAAAAAATAACTGGCCATTTCAGCCCTTGAAAGGACTTTGACCTAGCTTCTTATGATCAATTGTGTTGTGCGTGTTATTAAGTTTGTACACAATTGACCGAGAAATGGACCTACAGGCTTAACGCCGACTCCAAACGGCGATGAACGGAATGTTCTTATTCTCAAGAAGCTTTACATGGCATTTTTATTACTCTCTGAGGTTTGCCATTGTCTGCAGAGAGGTGGCGGCCGTACAGAGAAATAATTTTAATTCAAATAATTTTCTGTCGCTGCAGAGGTTCGAACATGGGTCTCCAAGTTCTTTGACATATCGGCCACGCACTTTAACCAACTACGCCACGGACGCCACATCTTGTTGTTATAGTTGGTCTAAAAAAAAACGTAGCATGAAAAAAGGCGATATCGTTCGGACTTTGCGACCACTCGGAGTCACTCGTAATTTTATGTATCGTACTGTGAAGTTGTTTCAGGATACTGGTGGAATAATTGACCGACCAAAATCCGGTCGTCCGCATTTTGTAAGAACACCAAGAGCCATCAAGGCGGTAAAGTCTCGAATCAAGCAAAAACCGCTGCGAAAGCAGAAAATCTTGTCGCGGGATATGAGTATCTGGCAGCAACTGATCTCTCGCATTCTTTAATATAACTTGGGGCTCAGAGCATGCACACCGGGCATCTTCTCACAAAAATCGAATCTGAAGCGAAAATCGAAAGCATTTCTTCTCAAGCACTCGAATAATGCCCACAGACGAATTCTGTTTACTGACGAAAAAATGTTCACCGTAGAGGAATCGTTCCATAAACAGAATGATAGAGTGTATGCTCTGTCATCACGACATGCAGTAGTACTCGTTCCGAAAGTTCAGAGAGGTCAACACCCAGCTGTTGTGATGGTTTGGTGGGGAGTCGAATATGATAGAGTCACCAAGCTCAATTTTTGTGAAAAAGAAGTCAAAACTTCGACGAAAGTGTATGAATCCGATGTTTTGGAAATGGTTGTGAAGCCTCTTAACACATTATTCTAAAACAAACCGTTGACCTTTGAACAAGATTCTGCTTCGGCCCATAAGGCTTAATTGACTTAAAAGTGCCTCGAAAACAATGTATTTGACTTCATTTCCACGGATCAGTGGCTAGCGGGTAGCCCATACCTGAACCCATTGGATTGCAAACTCTGATCCGCGTTAGAGGGTATGGCTTGCTCTACTCGACATCCAAATATCGAGTCTCTAAAGCGTGCTTTTGTCCGAGAAATTTCCTATGCATGTCGCGCGTGCTGCTACCAATGACTTCGTTCGTATTGGAAAGCAAATGATGCCATTTCGAATAAGTTGTTCTACAATTTGTAGCTATTGAAATGACTCAATGACTCAATGAATATTTAATAAAAATAATTTTGAAAAAATCCTTTTTTGTTTTCATTTATGAGCAATAAATCGTGTACCTAAACATATGAGAGTACTAAGTTTAAAACTCATTCATCGTCATTCAATTTGGCAGCCATAAGATCTTATTGATATCAAATTTAATTCTGAAGTAGATACTCCTTCCACGTAAAACACAAATCACGTGTAACCTTGCTAGTTTTATTATTCTTATTTTATATTTCTGGTTTGTCTATTTTGTTCTTATTATTAGCAAGTTAATAAACAAAAATTACAGTACTTAAAATGAGCTCTTGCAAATTTAAATTTTACTTTTTACATTTTATTTTATCTGAGCCAATCGTTACACTCCTATAACTTATGCATCCATTATTTAATGTCCCGCCTGCCACCTTTGCCGAGTAAACTTGACCCTAATCTGCCCTTTTCAGAAATCTAATTACAAATAAAATAAAAATAAAAACCATTAACCGTCTTTAAATAGCTGTGCACAAGAACCAGAGTTGGTTGTTCCCAGCGGCCCGGTAAGACAGCGGTTTCTCGGCAGCATAATTAGCCGCAAGCTTATTAAACTTTAATTAAAAATTTTCACCAAGAGAAGTTGTTGTAACCAACGAATAAAATCGCCAAAGTGGAAATAACCTCAATTACGAGCGGTCATCTTGGCGAAGAAGGTTTTTGCCCTTTTCTAAAAGGCATTCCTTTTATAAAGCACGGCAGGGAAAGAGAGAAATGGCGACCCTGCTAAATGCTTCCGCCTCTAGCATGTTAATCCTTTTCCCTGCGCCAGACTAACTAACAGACATGGCCGCCAAAGTGCTCCGTTCAACTTGTAGAGAACATGACTTTCTGAACCCGAAACACAAAAAAAAATATATAAAGAGACGAATGGTTGTTAGATGCGAAACGGGGTTGCATACAAGATAAAATGAAAATTCTTAACAAGCTCTTGATGAATGAAACTTTTATATTAACAAGACGATGAGCTAATTTTTGATGAAATATTTCAGAAAAACTTCTTCCAAATGGATATCGCTTTTATGGTAGTGCGGGCACGAGTGAGCCGAAAAACTTTTTTCTCTCTCAAAAAAGAAAACAAGAATGAAATTGCTCGTATATGCCGAGTAAAGCCAGAAACAGTTCCTCTAATTTGTACTTTTAAAACCAATAAAAAAGTATCATAAAAGCCGAATTTTTACTGCAGCCACAACTCGGACTCTTATCTCCAAATGTTTCACAAAATTAAGTTGGTCCTAAAAAGTTCAAGCAGAATCATTACCAAGGATATTGTTAAGAACGATGCATCCCTCCATCGTAGGCGTTGATGGTACAGCCATTGCTTGAAAAGCTTTTCGCAATTTTCAATAATATTTTATAGGCCTCACAGGACGTGCTTATGTTCTTTTGCTCCTTAGACAAATGAGGTGCAACTGTTGTCGCAGCTTTACTTAACTGGTTGCTGCTTTTGTTGTACGAGTTTATCTCTAAGACGTAAAAACTTGAAAGCTTTTCTAAGAATGAAAACAACAAACATCCATCAACTCAAACAATAAAAACAAAGCAGTCAAAATTTTATTATTCCACGAAAGCATTTGTCAAAAAATCAAAAAAAACAAAAAAAAAAGATAAGTGATTTGAAAAAACAGGAAGTTTAACAGTTAGCTGTAACAAATATATAAAAAAATAATCCAACTTTTAAGTTCAATTTTAATAAAAGTGAAAGAAAAAAAAAACAAGAAAAAATTTATAACGTTAACATTGAAATGCCACCAAAATAAATTTCGTTTTATTTTCGTAATGATTTCATGGAAAATCCTGAGGTTAAATTATTTGCTATAAATTTTTGTGTCAATCAGTCTCGAATTCAAAGATGTAAGGAATGAATAAAAAAAGGGCCTTCGTCCACTTCACTTCAAGAATACTTGGTTCCTTTTTAAAATCGCTGAATTCAAAGGGTGTTTGTTGGGCTTAAAGGGTTTATTGAAAGATCATGGTTTACAAAATCATACGCCTCACAAAAAAAGTTGTCCGGGTCCCCCCCTCAAAATAAAATTTGTATTATGTTATGGGGATTCCTAAAAAAATTTGGCTCTAAAGATAGCCGTCAGCGAGCTAGAATGGTTCGAAAAAACCTCTAAAAATCGTGTTATGCTTGGATAACTTTTTTGCCATGACAGAAAAAAAATTGTCACAGAAAAATTGATGCAGAACTCTGTAATTCTTTGATTTACACTATTTGTGACAATTTATTGTACTAAAAATTTCATTACAAAAAAGTTTTCCAAGAATAAAGCGATTTTTAGAGGTTTTTTCGAACCATTCTAGCTAGCTGACGGCTATCGTTAAAGCCGAAATATTTGGGAAGTCCCCATAACATAAACCAACGTTTATTTTGAGGTGGGGACCGGACAACTTTTTTTTCCTCCATAGAGAGCAGCGGCGGATCTGGAAAAAATCTTGGGGGGGGAGGGGGTATATTATCAAAGACACACATTTTCAATTTGAGAAAATTTGTCTTTTTACAAATAGACAAATTGTTCTTTTTTGAATTGAAATTATCGAATTGTTTAAGAAGTATTTTTCATACATTTTAAATACACTCAAATTTTCGTATTTATTAATTTCTCCCTTTTTCTGGAATAATATCTGAGCGAAAAGTAAATAAAAACTCTGAATTTAACTAATTTTGGAATTAAGGTTGATTTATTCAAATTTTTCACATTTACCTACACTATTATATAAAAGAGTACTCACGTATGCTCGGCTGCGAAAAGCTTCCCAGCAAACATTATGACTCTTAAAAGAGTCAAAAAAGACTCTTTTATGAGTACATTTTTGTAGGTTTCGGGCCTCAAAATATGATTCATAATAATGACTGCTTTATGCCTCATTTTAGACTCTTTTAAGACTCATATTTAATACTCTTTTAAGACTCATAATAAAGACTCTTTTAGAACTCATATAAATAAATGTTTTTGGACTCAAAGCTACGCCTCTTTGTAGACTCATATTTAATACTCTTTTAAGACTTATAATAAAGACTCTTTAAAGATTTATAATAAAGACTCTTTTATAACTCATTTAAATGAGTCTTTTTGGTCTCAAAGTTAAGACTGTTTTAAGACTCATTTGAAATACTTTTTTAGGATTCATAATAAAGACTTTAAATGAATACATTTTTAGAACTCATATAAATGTCTTTTGGACTCAAAATTAAGACACTTTTGATAGTCCTATTTGATACTCTTTTAAGAATCATGGAATGGAATCTTTAAAGACTCATACTGAGAACTCTTTCAGAACTCATAGAATTAATTATGATCCGTTTAGGCTGAAATATATTTTTAGATTCAAATTTATTTAAAATATTTGATATTTATCTTTTTTAAACATTTCAAATAAAAAGTAATAGAAAAATTTAAAGTCATTTTACAATCATATAAAAGACTTCTTTATGAGTCTTTTTATTGCGTACTCATAAAACGCGCATAAAAAATACTCTTTTTGGAGTCTTATTTTTTAGCAATCATTTTACAATCATATGAAATACTCTTTTATGAGCCTTTTTATTGCGTACTCATAAAACGCGCATAAAAAATACTCTTTTTAGAGTCTAAAAATCATATCAGTGACTCCTTTATGAGTCTTTTTATTGTGTACTCATAAAACACGCATAAAAAATACTCTTTTTGGAGTCTTATTTTTGAGCAATCATTTTACAATCATATCAATAACTCTTTTTTGAGTCTTTTTATTGCATACTCATAAAACACACATAAAAAATACTCTTTTTGGAGTCTTATTTTTGAGCAATCATTTTACAATCATATCAATAACTCTTTTTTGAGTCTTTTTATTGCATACTCATAAAACACGCATAAAAAATACTCTTTTTGGAGTCTTATTGCTAAGCAATCATTTTACAATCATATGAAATACTCCTTTATGAGTCTTTTTATTGCGTTCTCATAAAACACGCATAAGAAATACTCTTTTTAGAGTAAATTTTTTGAGGCACTCAGAAAATGTTTGCAGGGTTGAGAATGGCAGGTGCTATTTCAAAAATTCTTTTTCTCTAGGATAGCTATCGTGCCCAGTTGAGACATAGGCTATATAAAATTGATAACCATTATTTAAATTATTAATTAAAATTTAAAGAGAATAACCATACAATTTCTATATTCTTATTCTCAATAAGAAATCACTGAATTTATCTAATACACGAACCATTTTACACTCTTCCCACTTCAATATGAATACGGCTGTTAAATTTTAAGATTTAAAGTTTTTAATGATATTTAATATTTAAATCGCCAGCGAAGCAGCGAGTATTTGCAAGTTCCATTATAAAAACATTGCACAATTATATTTTCAAGTATGTGCATTGAAAAAACATAGTACTTTTCAATTAAAAAAAAAATTAAAGGAATTTGAAACTTATTGTTCTGACGTTACGACATTTACATGGGTTGGCATGCTATTACAATCACCCATTGAATTGCATTAAGGGTTCCATTATGTATACATAAGCTATTCTTAAGGCGTTTTTTGAATACTACAAAAAATTGGTCAGAGATATTGATTTAAAGTTTTTTTATTGATTTCAACAATAATTAAAGTATATAAAAAAAAATTTTGTTTTTTTTTTGTTTTGTGACGTCATTTGCGTGTAGGTGCCGTTTTTATAAATATATATAAAAAGCAAAATATAATTCGTCAAAAATTCTATTATAATTCAAAATATAAACGTCGAGTTTTTTTTTAATTTTTATTTGTAAAAAATAATGCGTCTTTAAAATTGATTGTTAAAAAAATGGCTGTAAATTTGAGTACATAACGAGCTGTAACTTAATTTTCAGGCTCATTTTAAAAAAAAGGTCGAATTCACTACCTCGACGTAAGTGTTTGCTTTACATATAATTATATTTTGTTTTTTTCAGATGAATACAGATCATGTTATTCTACAAGCAAAATGGTCCTACTCTTCTCGCTTCATAAAAACGTCACCTACACGGAAATGACGTCACAAACAAAAAAAAAAAAAAAAAAACAAATTTTTTTTTATATACTTTAATAATTGTTGAAATGAATAAAAAAAAAACTCAATATCTCTGGCCATTTTTTTATAGTATTCTTTCAAAAAACGCCTTCAGAATCGCTTATGTATACATAAAAGTACACTGAACCAAATATTGTTCTTAAAATCAAAGAATCTCGTTCATAAAGCGAAATTCATTGATTTTTAAGAACTATTCATTGCCCCAAAGAACGAATTCTTTGGTTCAATGAATCGTTGTTCTAAATTTTAAGGAACAGTTCATTGTTCGTGTTCATTAAAATTTTGTTCCAGTTCTTGTGTTGTAATATCTAAAAAACCATTAGAGAATTTTATCTCAATAAGAAAATGATTTTTTAAAATATATCTTGATATTGTTTTAAAATTTCTAAGGACAGACTAACTTATTGTAACAGTTGTATGTGCCATTAATTAATCATTTTTCTTCATAACATATCAAAGAAATAACGTAAGAACAAAGATTCATTGAATCAAGGAACTCGTACTTTGGACCAATTTTAATGTATAATACATTGGGACAAAGAACTTTTTCTTTGTTATTAAGTACGTTTTTGGTTCTGTGTACCCTTAAGCTGTGGGCACAATTATTTACTTCAAATAAAGTATTAAAAAGCAAAGTTTTTAAAAGTTCTTGGCGGGGAATAATTACCCCCTTTACCCTCCCCCCCTTATATCCGCGCCTGATAGAGAGTGAGGCGCCTTAATGTACAGTGGCTCACAGATTATTTCAACTAAAAAGAATATTTCAACAACTAAACGAAAAAGGATATCAATTTTATACATATATGCAGGTTGTTAGTCTAACGTTTTTACTCATCAAATGTGGCTGTGTTTAGTATTATATTAATTTTATTAATGTATTATATTAATGTATTTTTATTAATGTATTATTAATGTGGCCGCTATGTCAAAGAACCTTGGAGACCCAGGTTCGAACCCCAGCCAGCGACAGAAAATTATTTGAATTAAAATAATTTTTCTGTACGGCCGCCACCTCTCTGCAGACAATGGCAAACCTCAGAGAGTAATCAAAATGCCATGTAAAGCTTCTTGAGAATAAGAACATTCCGTTCATCGCCGTTCGGAGTCGGCGTTAAGCATGTAGGTCCATTTCTCGGTCAATTGTGTACAAACTTAATAACACGCACAACACAATTGATCATAAGAAGCTAGGTCAAAGTCCTTTCAAGGGCTGAAATGGCCAGTTATTTATTTATTTTATTATTATTAATGTATTTTTTCTAACATTTTGTAACAATTAAAATCGAAACAAAACAACCAAAACCAATATGACAATTTTATCACGGTATTCCAAAAGTACAAATAATCCTTATGCAACACTTCTGATTTTTGGCGCTTGTAAAAGACTTCTTTCGCGGTGATCGTCCATTAAAATCATGCTTCCGAAGCACACGGCGAATAGTTTCTGGTAGGCATGTCTTGCCAAACACTGTCTCCACTTCACTAGCCACTTTAGGAGTCGATAGTTTTGGGTTTTCCTTATTTTTCGGACAATATAGCGCTACTCATGACGGCCGTGGCGCAGTGAGTAGAGTGCGCGACCCATACGCCAGAGAACTCTAGTTCAATTCTATCTGACACAGAAAGTTTTTCAATTGAATTAATTTTTTGTTCGGCCGTCACCTCTCTGCAGACAAGCTTCTTGAGGACATGCACATTAGCCGTTCGGAGTCGGCATACAACTAGTAGGTCCAACTCTCGATCAATTGTGTCCAAGCATTTAATAACACGCACAACAATATGGCCAGTTTAGTTTATTTTTTTATTCCTCAGTTGGGTTAAAAATTTTGTTGGGAGCATTTTTCCTCTTATCTCGCATTCTATTTTCGCTGACAAATCGGTTAAAGATGCTTTGGACTGTGGAGTCAAACCACTCTTTTCAACCATCTTATCAATTTTTCTGCGCCAATGGACATTTTTAAAATGACTGAGAATAAGTTATCATTACTCAATTATCGTATATGGTCCCGTTTTTGTAAAACAAATTTTTCTGCAAGAGCTACTCACAAAACTCACATGACTATAACCTAGAAAAAGAAACAACATTGCCAACCTACAGCCACATTAATCTTATCAGCCCAGTGGCAAATGGACTCATGACGTAATCGACTTTTTCTTTAATCCGATGTAGCTACAAGGCCTACAACACTTGTATAGAATTATCTTTTACACTTGTTCGTCCTAAGTCACTCCAACACTGATCTGCCTTGCACTGTAATCAGCCAGTGGAGTCGGTATGATACAATATCTTATGACGTCAAACCTGCACAAAGATTGATAAGTTATATCTACGGCACATTGGTTTTTGTTATATAAAATGGTACAATCATGAATAACCTTTAAATCGGATCCACAAAAAATATTAGTACATTATTATAATAAATTATTTATTTACTATATATGAAGGTACATATACATAAAGTACATATAATAAAGTAGGTAAAAACAAACATGTGCTTAGTTAAGAAAAACTAATTATTTCTAATTTAAAGCCAACAGAATTCGAATATTAACACTTATCGATGGTAAGTCACCTCTCACGTGACAACAGCGCTTTGTCGCTACAATCGTACGTCACGTGGGAGTTGACAAGACTCGGCGATGGGTAACGAAAGCGTTACCATTAACATGTGACACTGAGGATAGGTTAGACGGGAAATTATTTACATATTTTACAAATTGATCCAAAGGGAGAACATTATGACTGTTTGGTATGTTCTAATCGTAAGTTACCTGTCGGAAGAAAAACAACAGTATTGCATTTGTAATAATAAATAAAAAAATAAATAACTGGTCATTTCAGCCCTTGACCGGACTTTGACCTAGCTTCTTATGATCAATTGTGTTGTGCGTGCTATTAAGTTTGTACACAATTGACCGAGAACCGGACCTACAGGTTTAACGCCGACTCCGAACGGCGATGAACGGAATTTTCTTGTTCTCAAGAAGCTTTACATGGCATTTTGATTACTCTCTGAGGTTTGCCATTGTATGCAGAGAGGTGATGGCCGTACAGAAAAATCATTTTAATTCAATGCTGGGGTTCTCCAGGTTCATTGACATAGAGGCCACGCACTTCAACCAACTACGTCACGGACGCCACAATTATTTGTATTTGTAATACTCCTTCGAAAAGAAATAAAAAAAAATGTAATCCTCCTTTTAATACCAAAAGTGTTTCCCACATTTACCGAAATTAGCTACAACCTGGCGATAATCATGTGTACAAAGCTAGCCACCGACAAGGGTTATATTAAAATATTTTTTTTTATCCTTAATGCTTTGATCTTTCGAAAAATTTGCAGTCGAAGGTTTTTCTTTGTTAGTATAAAAATATAATCAAATTTGAAAAAAAAAAAATAGCTTTGAAGCAAGGATTTCAGGTAAAACCTATTCAGTTAAGTCTGCCTTCGTTCGTAGGACGGAAGGGACAATCAAGTGAAACATGTGTAGGATGTTTTCAGGCAAGCATTATGCCTTCAGTTTTTCAAGTTATAAGTCAATCTCATCCACGAACTTCTCTACTACCAACTACAACTTCAAGTCACAAATATTGATGAGTTCCCAATTGCAGTTGATTTGAAATGAGAAAAGAAATGCTGAAAGATTAAAGCGTAAGACCATGACTTGGACGGGATTCAAATCAGGAACCTGTGGGATAGCTTCTTAATACCGAGGCCGTTCAATTTTCAATAGCAAAAGAAAAAAAGAGGCTGTCCTTCAAACAAGAAACAAGTTATCACCACCTAATCCTACACTGAAAAAAAAAGTTAGCTTAAAATTAAACACATGTGTTCATAATTTGCCTTTTTTTTTTCATATAGTTTTCAAATGTTTTAAACACATTTAATATGTGAAATTTTAAATTGAGTTTTATGTTCAGGCTGTTTAAATAAAATTACCCTTAAAATCAAGATGACAAATTCTAATAAAAAAAAATAAAAAAATAAAAAATAATAAATTCTAATAACAAAAAAAAACTGAATGCAATTATCTTACATAAAGCAAGAGAATAAACTTCCTCCATCTTCCAACGCACTTTTTTAAAGAATTATTTGTCATTTTTACCGTTTTATTTGAATTTGTCAATTTCCAGAAACTACTACTCCCTTTTAAGGCATCAGTTTCGAAGTTTTTATTCTCTACAATTTTCTTACCACATTTTTAGTTCCACATATTTTTTGAACCTGATCCGTATTCAACGACTTCCAAGCCAAATCTGTAGATATCTCATTGTTTTGAAATCTATAAACTAAGTCAATTTTCAAATTCGATTTCTTTCGTATTTGTTTTTCAAGAAATTCACGTTTCATAACTCTAGGTTTTCACTTATGTATGAATATTTACTTTTGTCGATAGAGATGTCTCAATCCTGAGAAGTTGTGAACATAAAACTGATGCAAGATTTTGCTTTAGATGTTTCTGCATGAAAAACCACACATATTCTAATGTAAAAATTAAAATTCAGTAAAACTGCAAAAATGAAGAACTGTATATTTTAAGGTTTTCCTAAGTCTTACTCTTTAAAGACATCATGGGAACTAGAACTGATGAAGTTGGAAATTTCAGGATTAAGCCAAAAATTAAAATGAGCACACTGTGTACCTTATAAGCACATTAACATTTAAAAAGTTAAATGGAATAGAAAGTATTGGAACTTCAGAATAACGAGATATGTGAAAGAAATTAGGAATTTACTTGTTTTAATGTTAATTTTCAACTTGCGAACGTATCCAATGCAATTCTATGTAATTCATTTAAACTTAATCTACATTGGCTTTAATATCTGCCCAGTCGATGAAATAAATAAAATTAAAAGCAATCCTTATCGAACAATGTACGGCTTCAAAGGATATTTAGCTCCAACCAACACTGCTCCCCAGTCATCATGTGTGCATTTAGTGTTTGCTCCATTTCGATCAACTATGTTTAAGATGCACAATTGAAGCAGTCCTTTACCACATCCTTTTATAGTAGTTTTTATTTTTTTTTATTTCAAACTAATTCTCGATTTCAATGAATACCACTGACCTTATTTCCACTTTCGCCGCACGATACCGGCCACATTTTCCTCTTTCTTTAGATGATCAGCAGCAATTAAGATAGAAGAATTTCTATTTCAGTTAATTACCGAGTACTCGTTGCATCATGCTGTGTTGCTGCTACTGCCGCTGCCACTGCTTTTTTACCCTTCATAGACCCAGCAACGACAACTACTGGCATTTGTGCTGAGAAAGAATTTGCAGTGCTTTGTCAACATGGCAATCATAGAATTTCTACATATTTCTTGGGTTTATCCTTCTATGCAGAATGGACGTTTTCCTGCCAAGTGAAAGCTTTTAAGTGCTTTCATTAAAGCTCAAACAATTATTGATAGATATTTATAGAAACTTGAATTCACTCTTTTAAATGGAAGAATTATTCAATAAAAATTATTAAATTTAAGATGCCCTTGAAGAAACCTCTAAATTTTTTAATATTTTTCTTTTTTTTAATTTAAGAAGACGAATAAAGGCAAATATTTAATGGCCAAAAATAATTAACTACATACAAGCCAAGTCTGCTAATAAAGGTCAAAATTTAGAATTTCGCTTGGCAGACACACAAAAACATCATCAGACTAGAACAACAACAACAACGACAGCAGTAACAAGAGCAAACACCGCGGCACGAAGAATGTTAAGAACACTTTTCCGCTCCATTGCAGCGAAAAATAATAATAATAAACATAAACAAACAAAAAGCCAGACAAACTGAAGAACAAGTGAAACAAAAATCAAAAGACCGAAACAAAAACCAAATAGAACATGACAGCTCCAAGCAATGCAAAGATAATTCCTCGACGGGGAGGAGCTTTGGCTGCTACAGTTCAAAAACGACTTCCGCTTTCAAAATTCAAGTTCAAGTCGAAATGTCCTGGGAATACTTGCTTTAATGATAATAGGAAGGGTGTAGAAGATGAATGGGTGGATGTGGAGCCATACATTCCAAAGTTTGGAAAACATGAATGAGAAACAAATAAAAATGATAAATGGCTGCAAATAAAGATGCAGACGCACATAAATAAATAAACGCTAAGCGCCGAAACCACAGTAATGTCAAGCAAATAATTGTCGGTCAAGGAGAGCTTAGGGAAGCGCTACATGCAATTTTAACTGGATTCCAAAAGTATA
The DNA here is from genome assembly GCA_943735915.1 of Pherbina coryleti. Lineage (NCBI taxonomy): Eukaryota > Metazoa > Arthropoda > Insecta > Diptera > Sciomyzidae > Pherbina > Pherbina coryleti. The sequence goes on from OX030951.1 coordinate 923,576, forward strand.
TCACACGCTCACTGAACGAAACATCAAACAAGTTACTAACTGCCATTAAAGGCTTTAAAAGACTAATTTATTTTCTAATGAATCGTATGAATTGTCCTTCCAGTTCCGTTAGAAGCTTTCATTTACTGCTGAAACGTTTTTTCGTTCCCTTCCAAGTAAAATGGAGGGAACAATTAGTTCGTTAATTAATTAATTCTTCCCAAAATTCTTTTTTATTTTCACTAACTGCAATATTTAAAAGAGTTTACTAAGGTCAAATTCTCAAATTATTCCAATAAAGTTATTTTTAGATCATTGTTTTATCGGAAAAAATAATATAAATACTTTTTTACATTTACAAATATTTTTACATTTTTCAAAATCTGATCCTTAGACCCAATACTTCATCTCTATTCTAAATAAAGGTTAGCTTGAATTCAGTTATAAATTCCTTAACCTGAGTTAAAACTCTAACGCCGATAACTCATCTCAAAAAATCTTTGTTTAACTTGTAGAATTATTTGTGGCATTATTTACTCTCTGAGGTTTGCCATTGTCTGCAGAGAGGTGACGGCCAAACAGAAAAATGAATTCAATTGAAAAACCTTTTGCGTCAGGTGGAATTGACCCAGGGTTCTCTGGCGTATGGGTCACGCACTCTACCCACTGCGCCACGGCCGCCACATATAGCAAAGTTTAACTCTTTATTTCCGAAAAACATTCAAGGAAAGTAACGACCACTTTTTAAAGTGTAACTTAAAGTCCTTTAATTAGTATAAATCTTGGAGCCATAATAAATATTTTAAAAAAAAACTTTACATTTTTGTACACACTTTGTTTCTACATCAAGTCTTATACTAATCATACATATTTCCATGGATCTTAATAAAAAATCTTTTAAAAAAAAAAGCAAAAATGACGATGTTGAAAAAAATGGCACATCTTTTTTAACTTAAGCTTCTATATAAATTAAAAGGATGAATTTTTTTTTTTTTTGGCTAATTAAGAACATCAACTTAATGATTGTGTAAGATGCACACCAAAATATTGACTTTGAAAGAAAACAACTCTAACAATAACAACAACTCTGTATAGAGTAATAGCATAAAGAGAGAGTTTTTTAAAAAGGGTCGCATTAAATTAAATCCAAGATTTTTCTGGTAGAGCTTGCCCATTAGGTAAAGAAAATTTTACAAAATAACAAAGTTTTCAACTAATACCTCCACACCGTCTAGGTAGAATAAGTTGAAATTAAGTAGCTGAGTGGATCACAGCGAAGATCACGCAAGACTAACGATGAGTTGGTGTAGCGGCCAACGAAACACTTGTATAGTCTGCTATGTGATAACTCTATACTCATACAGAGGTGCTGTTACTGGTGTTATAACTTGTTTTTTTTTTTTTCATTAAAATACTTGACATCGAGCTTAACAATTAGTCTTAATAATAGGTTTTCATTAATTTATACGAGCATTAATAAGGACTCTAATACATTACTTTTTCAAATTGATCCACAATTTATCTAAAAAAAAATAATGCCTACAAGTTCGTTAAGCATCTCCCTGTAAAGAAATGTCGAAAAATCGGAACTAATACTAAATCTAGACATAAAATCAAACTACTAAGATCCAAAATAAAAATTGCAAAGGGCATCCATCCTCTTCTTTTTTTTATATATATATTTATTTCAGTACCTTCGTGGATTTTATTGTATAAAGCAATACAGTAGAATATATCTTAGTAATAAATAATCTTAATACAATAAATTATAATTAAAAAAGTTATTACTTTTTTTCGAAAGGTATTGACGAATTTAAAAAAACACTTCTTGGAACTTTAGTAGGGAATATTCTAGTGCAAGTATCTTTTGGTAGCAATAGCGTAACAATCAGTGGTCTGGCCACACCGGTCTCTCCGCTTGCGACAAATTTTCTCAATAGACTTTAAACTCCAACATGCCGCATGTAGAGCAACACAACAACAATAACGAATTGTAATTGCGATAATGCTGTGTGAGAGTCCTTTGCAAATGTCACTGCGAGTTACTCACGAATTTTAGCTTCTTATCTGGCGCACATCTTGCGACCGAAATGAAGCCCAACTTTTTGTTCGCGTTCATTTGTCCATATGAACGGTTTGGTCTGATGTTGGAGCAAAAAGCTGAGCTAGTAGCTGGCTGAATAACTCTGTACACGAGGTTTGTTCTTTGATTTATATAGCCACAAGGCGACAGCGGCGACATTTTAGCTGAAACATGCAGAACAAATTTCAAGAAAATACATCCGGAGCATTGAAATCAGTAGCAAAGTGAGTGAAGCACAACGAAGATCCAGAGCAGAAGAGACACAATTTAAGTAGATAAAAAATGTGTTTTTATTATAAAATGCCACAAAGCTTTATAACTTTATTTATAACTCAAAATGTTTGCCTCAATAATTTCCAACAATAGAATTTTTTCATGGTTTAAACAGCAAAAAAAAATGAAAAAAATGGCCAACGACTAGAGAAGTATTCATGGTTGAAGGAAATAAAAACTAATAATTTATTACCTGTGGAAAGTGGGGGTTAAAAAGCCCAACTGGTGAACATCTCGTCTTATGAAGTAATAAGACCTATTTAGTCCCAAGAGCAAGCGACATATATCACACTGATAGGTATACATTTTTTACAACTTTTTAAATTTTTTTTTCCATCAGCCTTTATACACGAATGATTGGAAGCATCCAATATTCATTGATTTCTTCCTATTAAAGCCACGTTGTGAAGGCCTTGTTTGCAGGCAATAAAAAGTGATCGACAATTTTAATACCCGCGTGTATTTCATCATGTCCAACAACCACGTTACTGTGACAAAGAAGGTAATTTTTACATATTAATACTTATTCATCATGCACGCGCTTGACTTAAAATGACACAACGGCGGAACCTGGGTCACAATGATGGGGTGGTGTGCTCTCGCACAGAGGGCTTCCGTTGTTATTTTGATGCGCTTCCATTGACCGTCATTGGCTATTGTTATTTTTTTATGCTGCATGCTTCATGTTGCAAAAAGCTCAGCACTCTGTGTGTGTAATTAACCTCACGTTGTGCCAAAGCTATCTCGTTGGCAGACTCAAAAGCTTAAATTGCCACTCAACCAATGGCAGGTACACTGCAAGAAATCCTATGGTGCATGCTTAAGTATATTCCAAGATGTCTTTATTGTGAACCACGCCTTCATAGTATTTGCTAAGAAACTTTGAGTTTGATACATCAAATCCATGGGTTTCAAACATGCATTCAGGCATTCTTTTTTTCTCAGTGTCTGTGCAATAGCTCCGAAAATGATTAATGACCACACTTTCATAAATCACATTCTCGCTTACGTGCTCTACCCCACCTCACGCACACACACACACACACACACACACACACCAGTCACGCTTTTACCGCTGCTCACGAACGCACAGACGAAAAAGAATAAATTTTGCAATATATTCTGACACTTTTAATGCTCTCGACAATGACATTTTTATATGCGCGCCAAAGCCCAACCGAGCAGGAGTCAATCCTCTGACGCTCACCATTATGTTCCGGAACATGCTGAGCAGCATCCGGTATCCAAACGAAAACAATTTTACAAAAAAAAAGAACATCGCGTGGTGCTCAGAACAGCATCCTGTCCACCCACTCACAACCGACTTAACCAAAAAAGGACTGACGACGACGACAGCGACAACGCAACGTCGTTCGCGATGAAACATTCGGTGCAACTTCGCCAGGTGTTAAATGGTACTGCAAATGGAGTTTTTCCTATTTATGAGGTTTTTGCCCGGCGCGCGGCAACAGTTCGCAAACTCCCGTTCCATCAAAAAGGATTCTTTTGCAAGGAGAAGTATACTTTTTGGAGAAGCACAATCCATTATCCTTTTACTGTGGTAAAAAAATCGCCACCATTATTTTTATCCAAAACAGCCAAAAAAGAACATAAATAAAAACAAAAAAATAGCGGAAAATGACGGAACGAAAAAGTCACGTTAAAAAAAAATGGTACTATGCTGATGTTTTCATCGCATAACTACAGCAGCAGAACACACAGCAACAAGGATAAGCTCTGCAGTGTGCAGCATGTGAGCACCTAAGCTGATGGCAGTGGAACGAAGACAACTTAAAAGTATGTAACGAAGACTTTAAATCTACGCAAGTTGAAACATAAGAGGTATTCACACGTAGTCTTTTTACGTTGTAAAATTGCTAAATTGTTCATAAATTTTAAAAAAATAAGTCTTTTCACATTTTAGCACATGAATTCTCTAGAATAATGCTCTACCCTTTTAAAGCCGTGGCTCAGGTATTGAATCACGACGAATTTTAAAAATTTTTTAATTTTTTTAGTAAAATAAAAATAAGAAAAAGAATTTAATGCAAAGAAGTGTTGTGTTTTTTACAGTTTTTTTTTTAATGTTTTTAATTTATAACATAAAAGAAAATAGTTTAAAATTGGAAGTGTAAAGGAAGATATTAAAAAAATTAAATGTGTCATAAATATATGTAGTTGTATAAAATGGCAACAAGATATGTTACTCTCACGTGTACTCATAAAAAGATAACTTGTGAAATAAAGTGAAACAGCCAGTTCTGACAAAAATGCGAAGAATAAGTTGAAAAATTAAATGTATTTAATCAACGGACTAGCTAAACGATGTTAGTAATGATCGAAACACAAACTTTCCAACTGACAGATTATTTCCCTTATTTAAGGACAATCGTAAACTAGTACAGTCCTATTTACCTACGTAAATAAAAACATAAAATTGTCAATATATTAGATCCTATTAACGTAAAAGAAAAGAACCAGCAATTTTACCAAAGATTGAAAAAAGTTTCAAGATTATTTGCAATTTTCTAAGAAAGGTAAAATACGTATTATTTTTCTTATTTCCCATGATATCATTTTTTCCATATTTTTTATTTCTGCGAGCTGCATGGTTGATTGGTGTCCCATGCTGTTTTCTTCTGAATGTTTTTGTGCTAAACAAGAGTAAGTAAACTCTTATTTTTTTATGAAAGACAATAATCTTTAATTACAATTCGCAGATCTATTAACTCAGTATAGCTTGTTCGCAGTGATTTGCATAGGAGTGTAAAAATACCTTCATCGAACCTAAAATGGAATGAATAAAAGTACTTTTGAATATCTAAAAATAAAAATAAAAAAATAACTGGCCATTTCAGCCCTTAAAAGGACTTTGACCTAGTTTCTTATGATCAATTGTGTTGTGCGTGTTATTAAGTTTGTACACAATTGACCGAAAAACGGACCTACAGGTTTAACGCCGACTCCGAACGGCGATGAACGGAGTGTTCTCGTTCTCAAGAAGCTTTACATGGCATTTTGATTACTTTCTGAGGTTTGCCATTGTCTGCAGAGAGATGGCGGCCGTACAGAAAAATTATTTTAATTCATTCTGTCATAATTTTCTGTCGTTGCTGGGGTTCGAACCTGGGTCTCCAGGTTCGTTGACATAGCGGCCACGCACTTTAACCAACTATGCCACGGACGCCACAACTACTGCATACAAAACTGTCACTCCAATGACATGAACGTTAAACTCACGAACAATGAAATCAGCTCAAACACTGCCAATTGACTGCATTTTAAGTCACTTATTTTGCAGTGTTTGCGCTGATTTCATTGTTCGTGAATGTTCATTAGTATCACTGCTTAGCTGAAGTTCAAATCAACATGCGATAATATACGAGTCAATTACTCAAAAGAGCGCATATTTATATTCATTGCGCTCATGCGTTGGCAGTATATTCTCATACTTAGTTTATACAAACACCGGTATGTACCCCTGAAATCGAAGCACACATCGCATAGTGTTTGGCATTGATTTGATCGGCTACTGCAAAATCATTGCCGTTGGAAGTGAATTCGATAGCGTACAATGCGTTGCATGGTATCAATGAGATGGAGTCATACAAATACCAAATATTAACTGAGTCTACAAGAAATTGCAGTATAACGCTGCAGAACTCTGCTACTTAGCGATCCTCTCCACAAATTTTGTCTAGCACCAATACAACTTTTGATTCGTAATTATTGATAAATTTTTAATTTCAGTTAATTACTTACATCTACATAAAAATAAATGTAGAGCGGTTACAGTGCAGGACCAGGCTTACGCTGGGACTCGAATTCTGAAATATCAGTCAAACGCTCTGCCACTCGACTGTCGATTTAATTAAAATTATTTTTTAAAACACATTTTGTTTTTAGCAAACTTTATTATGTTATAAGATGTTTTTATAAAAAGCGTCTTTAAAAGAAGTTTTTTAATTAGTGGGGAAAACTGCTATGGACTCAATTTATTTTTTCAACGTTCTGTAGCAATTCCCAACTAAGTCTATAATTTATTTTAAAAAAACTTCATAGCGTCAGCTTAAATTCAAAGACAATTCAAAACAGCATTTTTGATTCAGATGCATTTGTCTAAACTACATGTTTCAACAAAATTGTGGAAGACCCATTCGTATAAAAATAGTAACCTCGTCTCCACGAGTATGAGATTCCTGTACATATTGTGAGACGAGTGAAACACATTGTTATTCCGCATTACAACTTGGGTCTCTTGCTAAGGTGCATACCCAGTAAGTACATTCATGCATACTGCATTGAGGATGTATGCATACGTATGATACTTTGTCATACAAGATCATGTGTACCCGCACAATTACTAATACTGTATGCATGTGAAATTTTAAAAACACTATATGCATACATTGTTATTAATACTGTATGCATTCGTGAATACTAATTTTGTATGCATACAATATAATTAATACTGTATGCATGCGTTAGTGCTAATGCCGTATGCATGCAATATTATTAAGAATGCTTATTATGGATGCGGTAGCACTAACAATGTATGCATGCATTACCACTAACACTCGATGGCATTATTGTAAAAAAAATTGCCCTTTAAAAACACAAAATTATATGTGTAGATATGTATTTTATATGCAATATTTATAAAAAAAATAGAAAATATTGCACTTATATTAAATTTGATACTTTATTAAGGGGCTAAACAACCGCTCTCCTCAGAGTTTTAACCCACAATGGGAGATCATCTGCTTAACCCAACAGTAGTCGCGTGGACTACATATGTATGTCATTTTCATATAAAGTTTAGGTACGCGACTACTGAACGGTTAAAGCACGACTATGCATGTAGGGTTCATGCTTAAGCACAGGTACAGCTTGCATATTTCCGAATGCATGATACTCTTTACAAACTACATGTAGCCTCTATGCATACAAAATCGAATTAACCGAAATTTATACACAGAACCAAAAACGTACTTAATAACAAAGAAAAAGTTCTTTGTCCCAATGTATTATACATTAAAATTGGTCCAAAGTACGAGTTCCTTGATTCAATGAATCATTGTTCTTACGTTATTTCTTTGATATGTTATGAAGAAAAATGATTAATTAATGACACATACAACTGTTACAATAAGTTAGTCCGTCCTTAGAAATTTTAAAACAATATCAAGATATATTTTAAAAAATCATTTTCTTATTGAGATAAAATTCTCTAATGGTTTTATAGATATTACAACACAAGAACTGGAACAAAATTTTAATGAACACGAACAATGAACTGTTCCTTAAAATTAAGAACAACGATTCATTGAACCAAAGAATTCGTTCTTTGGGGCAATGAATAGTTCTTAAAAATCAATGAATTTCGCTTTATGAACGAGATTCTTTGATTTTAAGAACAATATTTGGTTCAGTGTAGGAATATAACAAACATTTATTTCATTTTTTTAACTACGTATGCTCCGTACATTCTCAAGTACTAATACAGCATTCGTATTTTGGTAGGCATGCTACGGTGTATATATTTCGTGCATGCATGCTGCTCTGGACTTACTGGGTATGTTTGCTTAAAACTCAGTATTTCAATATTTGCTCTTTGCACATTTTCGTACAGTGCAGGGATTTCACGTACATATCCATTTTTGTTAGCGAATCAAAAACTACGTACATCTCGAATATTTAAAATTATTTTCAATGAGTTTATTTCAGGCAAAAAATATGCACAGTGGTGTCCAAGCAGCAGTTCATTTGATTTTGAGCATAAATGTCAAATGTCTCCTTCAAATTCAATTGCCAATCAAAGCTGTGGAGTATATAAATATTTAAGTTTCGATGGAACTTTTTTCGTCCCACTGTGCTTTCAGCCATTTTTTTGTATCCTGTGCGGCTGACGCTATAGCGACGCTGCAGCATGAAAATGTGATTAACGTAATGAATGCGAAATTGCATCGTTTTTTTACTGCAATTGTTGTTGTTGTTGGATCATTATATTTTTCTTTGTTTTTATTTTGCAAAAGAAAACATTAAATACTTTTTATGCATTTAAGCAATGAAATTTACCCAAACCAACGAATGAAATTGCATTGGTGTGAAAGCATCGGCAGAACAAACAAACACAAACAATTTCATCATGGACGATTTTTTATTATACATCCGAGTATTACGTATTTTACTCGTTTGCGTTTCCATCTCGTTATGTCTTTTTAGTGTGTTTTATTTGTTGGTTTTGTTAAAATTTATTTTCTATATGCATCTATATTGTTCACTTTTTTTTTGGTTTTTTTTGTTTTGTTTTGTCATCAACGCTGTTTCAACTCAGTTAGCTACAACTTTTTATGTTGATCCTGGTGCTCATATCCCTTGGCTGCTTCCGCTCGCCACCATGCATGGATTAATTTATAAATGCGCCATCGCAACACCTACTTCCGGTGTTAATGAACCAAACATCCTGTTTGTCATGTACTGGACATTCTCTATGAACTTGTTTGAGCAACTCCATCGTTGTGCTAAAGATGAAAGTTTGCCGGCTACCGGAAATAAATGCTAGAGGACACAACGAAGTATCGCTTAGGTGTTGCCATTAATATCGACCAACGGTGAAATGCTTGCTAGTCAGTATGGGTCAGTCTTTATGCTTTATGCTATCGCCTTGTTTTATGGAAATGTTGTTCAATCTTCCAAAAAAAAAGAAAGACAAATCAGTGGAAAGCGTGACATTCGATTAGAATTAAAATAAAAAATGAGACAAAAATCGATTAGATGCGCCTGCGACAAGGCCAACATTCCTGATTCACTCGATTTTTATACACCCAATAACCATACCATGACATTCAGTTAATTCCCTAAAAAATTCACTCAAAATGGGGTGATTCGGGAACATGTTGACAAAAAATTGTTCAGCTAACGGTCGCAACACATTCGCCCCCTTATTTGTCAAATGGAATCCCACTCACTACTGGGGTTGCAGGCGCACTGCTGCTATGAGCTGGGTGGTGTATGCGGTGCTGATTACTTTCTGCTTCTACAAAGCCAGTATGTGCTCGGAATGACAAACTACAGGATTATCAGAAGAAGAAGTTATGCGGAATCAATATGCAATAAAAGCAGGGACAGGCCAAAAAAGCCAAAAACGAACAAGTGCAGGAAGACGGTGGATGTTTGTTTGCTCTGTCAGCCGGCGAGAGGGTGGGACGTCAATAATGGCATTGATTGAGGCATGCGACACACTGAGTTAATATCAACGACGAAAGATTATCGCAAACATTTTTCAAGATTACTCGCGCTGATAGCGTGTAAATTGCTTTTTCACGTTTTTTTCAGCGACAACAGGGCGTGTGCACCCGGTTATTCAATGGATAAGAAAAACCCATTGTTATTAATGCATTGGAAAGATAGTGCAAGTTGGTTTGAGCAACATTGAATTCAAGGATCAGCAAACAGCCAAGAACAGCTTTATAATCGGTTAGAAGAGGTTCGTAGCAATCACTGAATCGTTTTGGCCACTTTTATGACTCTTGATGAGATATTCAAAATAAAGCAAAATTTGATCTATTATGTCTAAAATATGGGTAAAACCAAACATAGTGACAAATGACCAACTGCAATAAACTCAAACTGGCATCACTAGCATCTGACATTCATCAAGCCATTAAAAAAAAATCATAAAAAAAGACGGTTTAACAGACAGAACATGTCGCAAGTAAAACAACAATAAACTCTGTTACATTGAATAAAATAAACACTCTGCTGTCATTTATCACGAAACCGATGCACCAAAGCTGCATCACCACAACAACACTAAAAGGTTATGTACCCGAAATGGTCATTTGGTGCATCGCCCTGCATGCATTCAGTCATAAAGCACTTTGACTGCATCCAACTCGCAGTCACAATCAAAGTCGTGCGGCTCCATTAGCGCTGGATAGCAAGGACTTGAAATGGTCTAGGCGATGTTGGCGGCACTGGCACTGGTGTGTGTCCTGTTCTGGCTCAATGATAACGTAATTGCCATTTTATTGCAGCGATGATCGTCTCGGAGCCTGCATTAAGCAGTGCCACAGGAAGTCAAACAAACTACAACTAGATAGATGCTAGTGGCAGCGAGTGATCGCTGGCCACTCAAGTTTGAAATACGCCAAAGTGTCTCATAAATTCTAATCAAATCTCTGCCCGACTCTTGCCTTCAAAGTCAATGAATGTCGTTCTTGCGAAATCATGCAGAAGAGTTGCCTTTGGCGCCATGTTTTAATGTGTACAAATGTCAGTTTAACATAGCTCGAACGTGCACAGTCTTTATGACCACGACCGCACCTATTGGCCTGGCATAGATCTGGCATCAGCGCAAATTAAGTGCAGTGCGCATTAGGCAAGAAAATCTAAGTGAGAGTATTTGCATTTGAGAAAGTTTGAGATATGTTGCTAATTTATGATGATGCACTCCTAAAGATTCTACGACCACTCTTGATGCCAGTGCTCATGCATAGTTTAGTAAAAATCCATTTTACTGCATGGAATCTTGTTGCTGGGAATTAACTTTAAGATAAGTGTAAATTCCATTAATTTTAAAATTAAATAACTGTACATCATCCCTGATTTCAAGGAAAGTACAGAAATTTCTCTAAATTTTGTTATAAAAGTAAAAACACTTGTAGCGCAATTCCCAAAGTTTTCTCGAACTTCAGTAGCTATATTTTACCAACAAAACTATGCTTATAGCCTTATTTGTATAAAACATTTTTGTTATTATACCTACATAGTTTTAACAGAAAATATTCGCTTTCATTTTTTATAAAATCACTTTGTATGGGGGGTGGGTGTGGTTTTCACTCGATTTGGTTGAATTTTATACACAAAGTGCATGTTAGATATCAAAGTTAATAAGCAAAATTTCAAGTCCATATATTATTTTTTGTGGAATTTAAAGAGATTTTACCTTTTTGATGAAGTCACTTTGTATGGGAGGTAGGCGTGGTTTTTATCCGATTTGGTTGAATTTTATACTTAGAGTGCACTTTAAATATCGGAGCTCATATGCAAAATTTCAAGTCCATATATTAATTTTTGTGGAATTCTAAGAGATTTTACCGTTTTGATAAAGGCACTTTGTATGGGAGGTAGGCGTGGTTTTCATCCGATTTGGCTCATTTTCGAACTTGACCTTAGTTTTTTAAATAAAAGCTTAAATATTGAATTTTGTGATGATAGCTTGAAAATTACGGCTGTAATCGTGACGACAGACGGACAGACGGACAGACGGATAGACAGACGGACATGGCTAAATCAACTCGGGTGGTGATGCTGATCAATAATATATATACTTTTCTATACCTACCACGCCTCCTTATGGGCGTTACAAACGGAGTGACAAAATTAATATACCCCCATTTACGTTTTTTAAACGTGGGGGTATAAAAATGAGAAAGTGATCACTGAAGAATATTTATTGACAAAACATATTTTTCAGAATCCTAAAATTGTTTGCGTATTAGTTTTGAAGAATATTATACTCGTATTGCTCTCTCGTACTCGCTTAATACAAAAACATGTGCCCCCAGTTACACTTTTTGGTGAAAAACGTGAAAAAAAGTTGAAAGCAATGCAAAAATATAACAAATAATAACTGTTTTGTAATGATAGCATTTATTTCTTATGTTTTATTTTGTTGTTATACTCAACACATTGTCATCGCGAATTTGGCTTTCGATTTACATTTAGTCCCCTGGCATTGTATTGAACGTCACTTTTTTTACACTTCGTTAGTTCTAATTTAGGAGTGGTATAGATGACAAGTAAGTTATATTAAGGAAGTGCAGAGATTAGTTCTCATAAAATTCTAAAAATTAATACGATTAAATAATATTAAAGTATTTTTTTTTTGTGTTTTCTTAGTTCATCATGATAAGTATGTGTAAAAATGTATTGAACGTCACGTGGAGTTTTATTAAAGTAAAAATAGTAAATCAAAAAATGCAAGTTTTAAATCATTGCTTCATGGATTTTGATTAATTTCCTTGTTTAAGTATATTTGCAAAATAAGATTCCTAAGAAAAAAAAACTAAAATGTGGCAAATGTATTGAACGTCACTTTTAAGATATGTCACACCACCGGCTGAAGAATTCATTTTGTATTTCGTTTATTTGTATATTTAAGAGTAAAATAGCAAAATTAACGTCTGCTGAAAGAGCACGAAGATACCGGGATATAAATAAAGCTAGATAAGGAACGAAATGAAGAATATAAACGAAAGCAAAAATAATGGTACATATGTTTGACTTTGACCTGATTTTTGTTTTTACTAACTGATATCGCCCATTTCACATTGAAGTGATCAGTTGCGCTGATCATCTCCGATTTGGCTCAAATATTTTTCTTGTATTGGTGTATTGATTTGAAAACCAAATTCGAAGGTATAAATTTTTAGAATAATTTTTCGCGGCCAAAATAGGGTGTATTTTGAGACAACGTACCTCAATCAACTTAAGACCGATTACCAGTAATATAGTATCATTGGAAAAGTTGTTTCATCTATTTTGAGGAAAAGTACAAAATTTTTGAAAATATTGCAATAAGTTGACTCATTCTTAATTAGTTTAAGTTTAACACCATGCCAGCAACACGTGCTTTACTTTTTTTCTTTTTTATAATTTTCATTTTTTTACGTTTTACGTTAGGTTATACCTTTCCAATGATATAAAATGAAGATGTGGTTTTAAAAAGTTCAGAAGTTATATTGTAAAACGTGAAGTCTTGATAAAATGTCAATAGAAATTCAGCTAGCTATTGACTTTTTTAATTTTTTGTAAAAAAATAAAGAAAAAAAATTTTTGTTTTTTTTTGTAAAAGAATAAACCTGGTTTTTGTTAAACTCCCAATTTAATTTGCATTATTTGGTTAAGCGGAACAAAATGTATTGAACGTCACAAAATGTATTAAACGTCACCCTGTTGTTTTTTTCTGAAATTGCTTATTATTAAACAGTTTTTTAACATTTATTGCTGCAAGTCTACTACTTTGAAAATAACCTCTATGTTGAAAAAAAATTTTAATTTTTTCCCATTAAAATTGTAAAATATGTAGTAGGTATTATTGGTAAAAAATGATTATATCTGTAACTGAAATGGCGATTTTTGCAAAAGCTGATTTAACTGATTAAATAACTTAACAAGCATCACAGTAAGCTTTAATTGACAACATTTTTCAAATTTTTAGTGATTTTTCCCGTATATCTGCTGTGTGACGTTCAATACAAAAATCGTATAAAAACCATAGAAACTTCGAATTCTCCATTATTTTTCACTTAATTTGACTACTCTAACGGGAAAATTTAAAAAACTTTAAAAACAAAAAATGAAAACCTCCTTGTGAACGTTTTTTTTGCAATGGACCCATATACATAATATATTTTTAAGTTGATGACAACTGAATATTCGCTTGCTGCAAATACAACTCGACTAGTTGGCGAATTTTTCGGTTGCGGTAAACGAAAAATTTCTTTGCGTGTAGATTGTTAAAGAATGGTTTGCCTTAAGTTCTCAATCTTTTTGGACTATTGGTCTTTATCTTTGTTTGACTTGTTTTGGTCGTGTCGTACATATTATTGAAAACAAATTAAAATTGAATTTAAGATTCTAACTGAACCTAATCGACCGGTGTAAGGCAAACTTATGGCACTGCACGGGGGAGAACTGGCTGGAAATCGGGGAACCCTTAACTCTGAAAATAATTTACTTATGAAAACAAACTGGTTTGAGTTGTGTCTGTTATGAAGATGGAGTGCGATATTAAAGTTATACTCAATTTGACTGTAAGTACCTTTTTTTAATGTAAATAGTGTAAACTATTGTTCCAATCAGTTTAAAAAACGTTCATAACAATCTTTCATAAACACAACACAAGTAAAATTAAGAATTTTAATTAAAATGCCAGCCAAAAAGGCGATTCTTTTAAGGTTACCATCCCGTCTTTATCGCTTTACTCCCTTCCAACTCAATTAGAGAAAATTAATACTGCTCTCAGTCGTTCCGAAAATGCTGACACTTTCATTCATTGCTTGCAGTAACGCCATTTTGTTAGATTGCCAACAAATTCAGTCGTTGAGAAACATTGTTGTTTCCCCGAATCAAGACATCCATGAATATCTAGTTTTTTTATATTTTTCTACATTAAGTGTTTGTGTTCCACCACATAATTTATGAATATAAATGTTGTTCTTCGGTTGTTCACTTTATTCAGGGCTGCACCGCAAATAAAATAGAAACGCATTAATTCATGCAACTTTTGCATTATGTCTCACGATGCACTTTTGGCTAACATTATGCCACCCCTTCCTCCTCTTCAGCTGCGACATGAGCCGCTTCAAGTGAAGGGAATTTATATGCTGCATTTGTTGTCTTTGGCACATTTAATTCGACTTGCCACAGATAATTTTGTTTGTTTGTACTTTTCGAAATCGTATCTTATGAATGCGCAAAAATTATGTTAAAAAAAACACAACATCTGATGTTATAGTCATGTACATGTTTGCGTGTATTAATTGCATGTGTCTGTCTAGATTTGATGGTTCTGCCGTGGCTGTCTGGCTTGTGTTCAGCCAACTGCCAGGAATCTGCAGGGCTCGAGGCAAGCTCAAGGTCCCTACGTCGCACAACGGGAGATCTAATAAAGATGTTTCGCCCGAGACGGACGACGCCTCCCATGCGGCCTATTGGGGGCAAAGCGACCAATTTGTATGGAGCTAATTTTCATGCTCCAAGCAAGAACACCCCGTAACATGGTGAATTTATTATTATTTTTATATTTTGTGAAATGAATATAGATTCTTTACGACGCGTTTTCCAACTTGGGGAAACTGTGTGTGTGCGTGTGTGTTGTTACTCTGCTTGTTTTCTACGATGTGTGAAAATAAATTAGTTTGGATCGCGTTGTATCTGTTCGAACGCAGGCACACAAACGTACGTTACATTTAGATGGGCTTACATAACGTCAAACTGACAGCTGCTTGTTTTAAATAATTTTTAATGAGAAAAATTACTAGTGAAAATTTGCATGTGTTGCTGTATTGTGCTCAACGAAGTTGTTGTTCAGCTCGTCACAGCGTCATGATGGCATTCATTAAATGAACAATAATTATGAACCCTTGCTTTGTATCAGTTCCTCAGCAATATGTCGTGCATAAATCAAGTGACTTAACGACTTCGAGACGGTACAATGTGAAAAACTAAATACATGTAAATTGCATGCTTGTCAAGTTTTAGGGTATCAACAAAAAACAAAAGCTTAAAGTATCTGTCCATGTATTTAACCTTTCCATATGTTGCCCTAATGCAACAAGCACAAGGCACTATGTATTCACGTGCTTCAAACTGTGCAACAACTGAGTCAATTTCATGATTCGAGTACATCGAGCTTATCGGCAAATATTTGCCAAAAACTTGACGTAGGTGCTCGTAATTTGATCAAAACTCAAACACATTTAAAAATGCTAACTAATTTCCAGTTAACTAATTTTCAGTTGAAGGCGCTAGAGGGCCGATGCGCCAACACCTTTATGAGCTACACCCCAATAACACCAACAACATCAGCAACAACAGCAAGTTGGCTCATGGTGTGCAATTAAAAAGTTTCCGACTCTGGTTTTTTTTTAGCCCAACACCATTGACTGCATGTGGAGCACTCAAATGTGATGCTTTACGGCGTCTGCAGCAGAACGACGGACGAACGAACGAGCGAACGAACGGTCATTTAATGTTTTTAATCGAATAACTTTAACTTTTTTGTGCGTGAGTGTGTGAATATTTGAATAGTTCTAGCGAATTGCCATAATGGCCCCCTCATTGCGGTTGAGAACCAGTGCCGTGGGGCGGCGGAGGCTGAGGCATGATAGCTATGCAAATAATAAGTTAGACGCACGATGTTAAATTAAACTTAACTAAACTAAACTAAGCACCACATGCAACACTCAACGTAATAAATTATTTAGACTTTGTGTGCATACGTCCTTCATGTCTTCTGGCAGCGCTTCCCACGTATCTGCCAACAGCAGCGGCAACACGCTTGGTTAGTGCATCAGTGCTATGGCTGCCTAAAAGAGGCTTGGAACGCGAAAATGCCGTAGCACGTGGTGATTAAATGCATTTTGGGCTGCACACTAAGACCACCAATACAGCAACAACGCCAATAATGATTGCGTTTGTGTGCGTGTAAAACCAATAGAATCGACATTTGGAAGGAATGCATTATTTAGGTGTTTGTATGCAGCAGCAAATGATGTGCATGCAATAGAATGAATGGATGAATGTAGGAATGAATGAATGAATTAATTTGAAGCAATGTGTGTTGAAGTGGAAAGAAACTTGAACGCACAAACAGGTGTGATCAAAAAGTAGCTGCTTGGCGTTGCCAGATTTAATTAGAAAACAAGTAGCTTTGGTAGTACACTCATCTATATTTCCAAACATGTTGGAGGTTAATCAAGGTTTTCCATATCTGATAACTAGTACTCTATTGAGTTTCTCTAAAAGTGTACCCTCCCAAATTATCAAATTGCGATGTGAATCGTCCACATCAGCCTTTCAAATTTTTTAAGTTTAAAAAATTCAAAGTTGTTTTTGAAGCTTATTTTGAAGAATTTCCCTTTACATAAAAAACTCGACATTTTTTTTTTATGTAATAGATGCTTTTGTAAAACGTCTCACACATGTTATGAGCTGTTTAACACATGGTCCAATAAGTCCCGAGACTAAGTAATGAAAACGTTTTTTTTTTCAAATATTCTTCTTTATTCATCAACATAGTTTCCTTCAAGAGCAATACATTCATTCCACCGCTTTTCTAACTTTTCAATACCGGTTTTGTAGAACGATTTGTGCTTCGCCTCAAAAGACACTTCAGTTTCAGCCATCACCATTTCATTGGAGACAAATCTCTTGCCGACAAGCATTTTATTGAAGTCAGCAAAGAGCCAGTATTCGCTTGGGGCCAAATCTGGCGAATACGGTGGATGAGGAAGCAATTCGAAGCCCAATTCGTGGATTTTCGCCATTGTTTTCATCGATTTGTGACACGGTGCATTGTGTTGGTGAAAAATAATATTTTTCTTCTTTAAATGGGGCCGATTTTTCGCGATTTCATCCTTCAAACGCTTCAACGACACTATATAATAATCGCTGTTGATTGTTTTTCCCTATTCGAGATAGTCGATGAACGAAATTCCATGTGCATCCCAAAATACAGATGCCATAAACTTTCCAGCCGACTATTGTGTTTTTGATCGCTTTGGCCTGCTTTCATCGGTTGCTCTCCACTCAGCTGACGACCGTTTTGATTCCGGTGTGTAATGGTGGATCCATGTTTCACCCATTGTCACATACCAACGTTCAGCATCATTTGTGTCTGTACGACCAAGTTTAAACTTAGCATACCATCGGGAAATGGTTGCTCTTGACGGAGCAGAGTCCGAGTAACACTTTCGAAGCCATTGCTCAGCTTGGACGGCATTTTTTCCCATAAAGAAATAGTGATAATCAACACACGGAATTGCTTTGAATCCATTATTTTGAAAATATCAACAGTAGCGTCACTTAAATCATTGCAACTTCTGAACTAATTGTGATTGTCATGAAATTTTAACACGTATTGTTTGAAGGTCGGAACTATCGAAATATTATATCAATATTTCGTTAGAGGTAGTAGAGGCCACCTAGTAGTTAGTCTCGGGACTTATGTGTTATGCAAAAAGTGCTTCAAACTTTATATAATATATAAGTAAAATAAGATTACACTTAAATATATACACGATTTTTTTTTTTACTTTTTTTAACAACTCTGTTTATGTTCAATACATAAGGATGAATCTTATATAAATTCTTTTTCATTCCAATTTAACACTCCTAAGTAATTTTATCAATAAGTAATTCCAATTGTTTTTGACCAGACTTTTGAGCTTGTCTGCATTGAGCTTTAAGGGAGGGTTTATATACGCACATCTTGTCAAGGAATATTTTTTTATAAAACTAATTTGCTTTTGAACAAATCTGAAACAGGTTAAATTTGTCATCAATGCATGTGGATTTTTTAGTTACATATTTCATGGAGAACTTGCAACTGAATGTAATGCTATTCATGATTTGGTGAAAATTAACTTACAAAATATTCAATTGCATTTATTATGCATTTATGCAATAGTAAAAAAAACAAAAACACTATTTACATTGAGCACTCATAATAATTGCAACTACCGATAATGACGTAGAGATCTCACTTAACTCTAAATTTAACTATTTTTTTTTTTAAATCAATTGTACGAGTATGTATTTTTTCCCGTTTTTGCCGTTAGAATTTACATAATTTCATTACATTTTTATACTCCACGATTAAAAACGTAAAGGGGAATATTCATTTTGTCACTCCTTTTGTAACGCCCATAAGGAGGCGTAGTAGGTATAAAAAGTGTATATATTCCTGAACACATCACCATCCGAATCAATTTAGCCATGTCCGTCTGTCTGTTCGTCTGTCTGTCTGTATGCCTGTCTGTCTGCCTGTCTGTGATCACGATTTCAGACGTAATTTTTAAGTTATCATCACGAAATTCGATATTTAAGCTTTTATCTAAAAAATAAAGATCAAGTTCGAAAATGAGCCAAATCGGATAAAAACCACGCCTACCTCCGCAACAAAAGCGAATATGTTCCGTTAAAACTATGACGAAAATATTTTCGCAGATTAAGATTTTATTGGCTGCTTAATACTTTGACATACATATATACATTAGACTGTCCCAAAAAGTTATAACTTCAGCACCGCAAGAGTTAAATCAAGATATTTTTTTTAAATCGTTTAAAATTTTACAATTTTTCTTACTGCATCATTACTTTTCTTCATTTCGATGACATTTTTAAAAGTTAAGAATCCTTTTTATTTGATTTGCACAAATTAACGAAAAAATAAAATATAGTGTCCAAAATGTCCAAAAAAATTGGCAAAACTTCTGATTAACGTACATTTAACTAAAGTTTGGATATTTGTCTTTCGAAATGATGACTTAAAGACTTAGAAAATGTTTGTTATTGACCAATTTATGCTTGATATGCAAAAAATCTCCGAACCTCTTCCAAAAAATCTGAAAAAAATCTCAAAAATACTTTCCCCTATAAGCTTTCAAGCAAAGGTTGAGCAAAATTGTCATTTGGGACACCCTAATATACATATACTTTGGTTCGGTCGCAGGGGTATTTTTACTTCGGCCCATTCGAAGATCATTTCTTACTATATTTTTATATTTGTGGCTGTCAATTAATTTTTATTGACAAATTGCTTCAGCATACATACTTGGCCTAAACAATAAGTTTCAATATAATTGGATGAAAAGGTTACATTCAATTTTATTCAAACATAGCATGCTGTAGTAATAATTAAGAAGATTTGCAATGTTAAGAGAGCATTGAAAATGTTTGTATGCAATAGGTTTTTGGTATAGCATTTATGCAAGGGCATAGCAAATGAAATTGGGTGCAATTTGTTGTTATGATTGCAAAATTTGTAAATACATTTTACAGTTGCAATTATGCAAGACTATTTATACTGGATCTTGAACAGCTCTAATGTATATACAATTTGTAAATCCAATATTTTAAAACGAATTTCAAAATCTACATATATATTACAAGACCAAATACTACATAGCGTGAATACCTCTTAATAGTTTTAAGATGATTTTTATGAAAGCAGCCACTTTACTATTGATTCGTATTCCTAATGTGATAATATCTGGCCTTGCTAATACCAACTCATGTTTGAAATAAATCTCGAAATTCCCTCTTCTCTCCTTGTCCCTGTTTTATCAAATTTATAATATTTCTGACTTCTCATCATGTGGCAACACTTCTGAAAAAGGGATCAATTCCATTTTATTCATTTAAATGAATCAACATTTTATAAATAATCACAAATTGCAACATGTTTGAATTGTTGTATTTGTTGTTTTTGTTGTTCCAAATCGAATTAGACCGGACTGGACAGGAACACTTCATTCTAACACCTTCCTCGGTGCCAAGTTCCTGTAAACGCCTTTGCATGTGTGTAGCTATGTGAGTGAGTTTGTGTAAATGTAGCTCCTTCTACCGATATTGACGACTGCATACGAGCACTCTTGCAGCACCAATGTTGCCACATGTAGGCAAACAACATTTAATCGTTCGCTTTAAATAATTTAATGTAACAAGCAGAAAATGAATGAACGAGTGAAACAGTATTCGATGAATGAACGTTTGATGAATATTTCATAAGTGTTATACACAACCACACACATGCACACATTCTCGTATATATAGACGTCAACATCAAGGCACTGACAGTTTGTTTGTTCAAGACCTCATTGGGTGGGCTCTAGGGTGAAATATATATAAATTTTAGTGCATGTATTTATGTATGCGTGTGTGTGGGTATGTGTGTTCGTCTGTGTTTGTTTAAATCAATAATTATTTCTGTTTGCTTGCTTGTTGGCATGAACTGCAATTGTGCATTTTTGCTGCAGTTGAGGCAGTTATTGTTGTTATTGATGATGTAGTTGTTGTTGTTGTTGTTGTTGTTGTTGTAGGAGTTTATTGCCAGGGTGTCAAAAGTCTTTCATGTCACAAAACAAATGCATTCGCGCACACGACTGCCACTTAATTTTATTTATTATTGTCCTTGTTTGCTTCGATTCCACCGCAGCGACTATTGTTGTAGCTGCTTTCACTGTAGTTGTTGTTATTATTGTTGTAGTCTACCCGGTCCTCGCGCATTCCGACGCCCCATGCCACAGTCGCGGTCTGACATTTCGCGTGCCTGCGGCAATAATTTCCAAATAAACGACATTTTATGGTCTCTCTGCGTTGCGCTGCATCGGACTGGGCTGTACTGTACTATACTGGGCTGGGCTCGCCATCGGAAATTGTTATAAATAATAAATAAAGTGAAATAAACGTAAACCACACAAACACATTCTCGGCATAATAATAAGTGTTGCATTTTTCCTGTATTTAAAAGCCACGTGATGCTTGTGTGCTTATTCAGAGTCGAACGTGTGCAAGCGTCTGGACCACAAACATTCGATAACGGTTTTAAGTGGAGGAGTATGTTTTAATTGCAAACACATTTGGTGTCGTGAAATAAGAGATGAAAGCAATTCAGACAAGAATTCAGGCAAGAAACTCAAACATTGCACAGTGGAACATAATCAGAAGTGCAGTTCGGGTAAGGCAGCCATGAACGTTACTGCAATAACGCTAAATACAAAGCCTTTTCTATTTGTAATTCGAACAATTAAACTTTAACCTATTTACGACTGACCCCCGATTCCATTGTATGATTTTTACTAAATTTCAATTTCCATTTATTTCAAATAGTTTTCATTCAATGCATTTTAAAAATAGTCTTCGACATAGTCATTCAAATGCAATAAGAATTAAGAAAATATCAAAAAGTATCTTTCCCAACACTTTACGTTATTAATATTACAAGAAAAATGGAAACCGTAGACTGAGAAATCATTAAAGTGAAATTTTAAAGAAACTGAAAGTGGAATTGTATCGTGAAATTGTCGACTTTTGATAAGTGAAATTTTAAAATGTCTTTCTTGATAAAACAAAAGTTGAAATAGTCGAATTAAATTGATATGATTTGCGTTGAGATCAAATAATCGCGGCTTTTTGAAAAATAAAAGAAAGTGTGAGAGCGAACGTGACATAATGGTATAATTTTTAAATATATGAAAAAAACATTTTTCAGCAAAGATGCAATATAAATTCCCACTTCTTCCGCTTGTGGAGCCTCAACAAAATATGTATCTTTTAGAAATGACAAACATAACTAAAACAGTATGTAAATACCCCTGTAAGGTACTCGTAAGGTAGTAAATAATACTACTTACTATTTTCACTCTTTTCCACTCAGTAAAAACTTTTGACTGTTTAAATGTCAAAATATTCATAAAATTGTGATCAAAAAACAAAAATTCATTAAAATTTAATATATTCAGAAACCATTATTTGCACTCTTCCCACTTCATATAGAAAGTGTTCCTATTTTAACTACGAATCAGCTACAACATATACCTATACAGTAGGGTGGGTCGGTAAGAAAAATGTTCTATAAACTCGGTCTAAAATATACCTTGGGTCATTGTTGTACCCTCCACAAAAATATTTCGCAATGTGCTAACCCGTAGGCTTCCTGGAAATTTTAAAAAAAAATGCCTTTTTTGATCAAAAACCCACTTTTTGTATGGACAAGTTTTTTGTTTCGTCGTATTTTCACAAACAAGAACAAAACAAAATTAAAGCTTTAAAAATTATTACTATCTGCATAAAAAATTTTGGCTTGAAATTTTTGTCCTTAATTTTTTTTTTAAATTTTTCGAAATTTTAACTTTGTTCAAAGATAAGCAAGTAAGCCAAGTAATACGTTAAGGATATTTTATTACCTTTCTAACGTTGTTTAAACGACATCAATCGGACGGGATATAGCGTAGTTATGAAGATTTAAGTCGAAATCGAGAGACTTAAAAAAAAAAATACAGAACGAGCAAATTTCTCAAAATCGTTTATGCAGATAGTAATCATTTCTGAAATTTTGATTTTGGTTTTTTATGTTTTTGAAAATACAGCGAAACAAAAAACTTGTCCATATAAAAAGTGGGTTTTTGACCAAAAAAGGCACTTTTTTAAAAAAATTCCAGGAAGCCTACGGGTTAACACATCGCGAAATCGTTTTGAGGAGGTAGCACAATGAGCCAAGTACATATTAGACTGAGTTTATCGAACACGTTTTTTTTTCTTGTATGGAGACCGACCCGGCCTACTATACAGTACAGACTCGCTCAACGCAACTATAAGAAATTCGTCCCGTTGCAAAAAATGAGGTTGTTGCAAAAACCGAATCGAAGAATTGTTTTGCCAAACCGTGGTAGTTTTGAATAGAAATTCATAGTAAAGGCTAAACAAACGCAAATAATCTCCTTTACATTGTTTTATAAACTGTTATTTACTGAAATTGGTACGATATGCTTGAATAATAACACTGAACAACAAAATCAATTTTTTTCCAAAACAACAAGGCTCTGACAACGGATTCTGGCAGAGGGGATAAAAACAAAATAAACGCTTATTGGCGTTTTGAGAGTTTATGTATGAGTTTTATGTTAGGGGGGATTTCAGTTTCACCCATTTTGGACATAGGAAGTATCCATTAGGAAGCATCCTTAAGATTTATGAAAAATACTACGAGAAACATTTTTGTGAAACATTTTAACCATTTCAATGTGTGGGTCTTTTTTGACCCTTTTGTAATAAAAGGCAAAGAAAACCCATAAAACAACGATATAACGAACGGGTTAAAATGTTACACAAAAATATTTTTCATAAAATTCTACTTTAAGTCTTTGAATACACCAAAGCTAAAAATTCAACTTAAAATCCAGAAATAAGACAAAACTTAAGATGTGTTCAAGGGTTGATTTCGTAATTATTCAGAATCGTGCCACAGAAAAAATTCTTGTGCCATAGACGAACGTCTTTAAAAAAGTGTATTTCCTCATAACTATCTTTCTATGTTCGCCTTTTCTGTCCTTGCTGGGCCCCTTTTCTCTTAAATGGCCCATTCAAAACAACTTCTTGACAGAATTTTTTTAATTCACTTTTAACCACTCTCTTCCTACTGCATTGGCAACAATAATTTTCTAAATAATTATTGTGTCGACAAAAGAATTAGGTATGAATGTGCATCTGTAAAGAAAAAAAATATCGGGAACACATTTCTAAAGAACATCTATTGATAATACGATTCGTTTACTTTATTGTTGGGAAATACAAGGGAAGATAAACCTTGTGAAATATACCAGGAAAAAGAGTGTGATTTTGAACATTTTACTTTTAATTTAAAGCAAACTCGAATAAAATTTATAATGAACTTTTCTGTATATCGATGGCTTTATATCAGAGAACGCAAATAAACTAAACGATATCCGAACCGATCTCTCAGAGGGTGATACAAAAACGTTATTTTTCATTCGTTTCGTTCGTGAGGGCTAACGAAAACCGAAACTTTTCAGTGGAAGAGAGAACTAACGTAATTTTTACAATTTTTGCTAACGTGTCAGTATAGAAAACGACACCAAATCAAACATTTCATTAATGATCATTGGTATGCAAAAGGCATTGAACTCAAACTCAATGCTTGCCTCTTCTATCGCGTTGATTTCGAATCTGATGTCAGAATTTTAAAATTCAAGACTGGGGCGAACACTAGGTAAAAATGGGTCGCTGAATCCGAATCCGTTGTTTGAATCGTTTTTGGTTCGTTCGCTTGAAAGATCCGAACGTAACAAAATAGAACGATTCGTTTTTGTTTATTTGCGTTCTCTGCTTTATATAGAAAAGGCGTAACTCGATTTCTTGTTACTTTACAGAAGAAGAAAAGAACTGAACAAAATCTGGAAAACTTTGGATATAAAAACATTTTTAATGCAGTTGTTATTTAAAATGGCAACATCAACAAAAAAGGGCATTCATTTTTTTAAGGGAGGTGTATTTGAGAGTGGTCCACCAGAATATACACAAAACGTTATAAAAAAAAATCGAGTTACGCCTTTTCTATACTAAGCCATCAATATCTTACTTTATTCAGTTAAGGGTTAAAAAATCCGTTAGAAATTTTCATTGCAATTTTTTTTTCCATCTATCATCATGTCATTTGAAGATAGTGTTCTCCCAAAATTTGGCCATATCCTTTCAATAAAGGCCAAATCAAATTATCAATTGTGTCATATATAATGTAAAATCACAGAAATCAACCCAGCGATCGACCAAAAGCCATTTCTTCAATTCAATCTTCTATTCGATTTGCTTGGAACGCATTGCACCGTTGCCACCTTTGAACTTAAATTCTGTTTGTTTGCAATTCAAACGCCTCTGCGCTATGTTACAACAACAAAAACAACACGAAAGTGTGATTGTCAACATAAAGATCGAGGTTGTTCATGATTTATATCTAAATCGACTTTTCTATGGAGCATTGGAAGCCGCACCTTGGTAAAGGCGCAAGATTACTTTTGTACAAGTTTAAAGGAAGCATTCGATCGATGCAAGTTAATTGCAAACAAATTGTAGTTAATAATCACTGAAAGTCAGCTTAAACGCAGTCAGTTGGTAACAATATCCAAGGCGAGTGTGTGTGTGATTGCAGCGCTCCCTTGTAGGCATGTGGGCGCCTATAGTGCTCCATTTGAGAAACTCTCATAACATTGCGGCCGATCACAATGCAAGCAAACCAACCCAAAGAAACGATCGCTATCGATGAGCAGAGGTTTTATTTCTTTCTTTTTTTTTTATTATTCTTATAACTCTTCGTTGGCCATAGCTGGCCGGGTTTCTCTCTTGCTGCAGCGACAATTTATGAGTCTTGAATGTAGTATTAAGATAGGATTAAGGCGGCAATTAATTGACCGAATTAATTTTCTGATTGCTGTTGCAAATTTAAAAGAAAGGAAACACGAGATTTTGTCAAAATATTATTGAACGGGGTCGTTGTAGGATTGTCATTTTAAGACTTTGATAAACTTTTGTGTGGATAATTTATGAATGAACCAATCTTGCAGTTCTTATAAGAGTTTGACATGAATGATGACACGAATGTTTGATGTTAAACGTTGGAATGTTTTTTAAAAACTGCTTCTTACAGTCCATTTTTTATCGAAAACTAACATAACTGGAAATAAATCCGAGCAACTCCCATCCATATTCCCTAACAATAGCTATTGCAATATAAGTTAAGCCAGTGAAATGATTAACTTGTCACCGACTAATATCTGCCATCTTAACGATCCTAATAATGATGTTATTGGCAGCAATATTCAAATAAGATTTAAATTGCTTGAAGCCACTTAACTGTGTTCTGCTCGCTGCTGCTGCTGTTCCTGCTGCTGAGAGTCACAGCAATAATTTATTATAACTGCGAACAATTGATTTATTATTTTGGAAAATCGAAAATATGTCGATACGTAATCAAATGGGTTTTATTTTACTTGTGCTCTTGTCTTGGATACGTCGTACTGCCATGACTTCCCACGACCCCGAACCCACTCTCCACCCGCCTATACTGACTGACTCGACAGTCTATTTACATTTTCAGGCACTGCATCTTCCAGTCCGCCCGCCACGCCCCTCCTTTCACTCGCACGATATTTGCATAAAATCAAATTTTTTTATGACGTTATTTGCCTTTCTTTCTGCTGTGTTTTTCATACACTATGGAGGAAAAAAAGAGGGAAAATTTCGATTAATCCATGATTTCAAAATTATATGCACTCATAAATATTTATGGGCCCCCCTTTTTTTTATTTTATTATTATTTTTATGCTCTGCGCTCGTTGAATAAACTCATCTTGTCGTTGGCGGCGGCAGAGCTGTCGTTGTCGTCCTTTTGTTCCTGCACGTTTTTGGCTATGCTGTAGTTCGTTCGTCGATTCGGTTATCCCTTGAGTTTAATCTTTAAAATATTCAATTGGGTGCACCCAGTGACTGAATACTACTACGAAAGCGACAGCAGCAACAACAATGCTACAACAGCAGCAGCAGCAGCAACACTTCGAATGTGAGCTCAGCTCGCTAAAGTAAAAATATGTATGAAAGTAACACAAAAACTCGAATATCGATCTGCATGTAAAAAAGCAATTTATATGTTAAACCAGGAGCAGGTTGAAGTGTTTCTTCTTTTTTTTTTATTGGCGGGTAGAGTAAGTGTGTGGTGCTTGGATCATTGTATACATTGTCACCAGGAAGACAATTGGTTGAAAGATTTTTTGTGATGCTTTTTTGTGTAACTCTAGAGCTTATGGTGTCAATAACCAGAGCCAAAATCGATCGATTAGCTAAAAATATCAATGTTTCCAAGTGCCACACAGAATTCAGTTATAATGACTTGGAAGAGTTAAGTTTGGAGATGGAGTTCCCGCTTGAAAATTTGTTAGCAAAATGTTCTTTCCCTCTTAATTTAACTGTTAAGTTGTCGCTTAAATAACCAAAGGATTTTATTTAATCCTAATCTAATCGCTCTCTCTCTCTCTGAGTGTTGTAAATTATGCACCTATTTGTAAATTAAACGCCACTGATTACATGAACATAACACTGTAAGCAGCGATCGTAGGTAGTTTTCTGCATATGTTGCACAACAAAATAAGAAAACGGTGAAAGTGAGATAACTATCTGTCTGCTTTGAAAAGATAGAAAAACACACCTAAATAAAATAAAAAATTTACACTTCACACAAACACACTTTAGATGGAAAGTTTTATAGATAGCAATGGTTTAAAGAATAAAACACATTTTTAGTTGAAAGAGGTGAGGTTTGAGATCACTTTAGATTTATTTTGGAATTAGAATAAATAATAAATAATGCTTAACATTTATTCATACATACGAGTTTTCTGAAATTTTTTTATTTGAATCGAACAGCGCAAATGTTTTATCAAATAGTTGAATCAAAATATGGCGGCGGTCGTGGCGCAATGGGTAGAGTGCGTGACCCATACGCCAGAGAACCCTGGTTCAAATTCCATCTGACACAGAATGTTTTTTCAATTGAATATATTTTTCCGATCGGTCGTCACCTCTCTGCAGACAATGGCAAACATCAATTTGAAAAGCTTCTTGAGAACATGCGCATTAGACATCTATTTGTTTTTGAACGATATCATTTCGAAATTCCGAATAATAAGTTTACAATTTTTTTCAAATATACAACGAAATATTTCAGGAAAAACAATCACTCCCATTTAACAACAGGAAACTTTTTCTAGCTTTAGACCAAGGATTTCAGGTGTAAAACCTATTCAGTTAAGTCTGCCTTGGTTCGAAAATGGGGTGATATATTAGTGGGAGGGAAGGGGCAATCAAGTGAAGCATGTGTAGGATGTTATAAGCATAGTGGAAAAGCCGCAGAAACCTGTGAACTTGAATCTGAGGCAAGTGTTATGCCTTTACCTCACAGTTAATTCAAGTTAGAAGGCAATCTCATCCACAAACGTCTCTACCACCAACTACGATTCCGAGTCGTAAATATTGATGAGTTTTCAATTTCAGTTGATTAGAAATGAGGAAAGAAAATTGCAAATGCGAAAGGTTAAAGCGTAGGACCATGGCCTGGCCGGGATTCGAACCCGGAACCTCTGGGGTGGCAGTCGAGCACGCTACCTACTGGACTATCGAGGCCGCCAAGCTAGTGAGTCAGAGATTCCGCTTTGAGCATGATTTTTTCATGATTTTTAATATAGAAATCAACTTAAACCAATTATTTTTGATCGATTCTTTTTCGATCACATATAAAAATTATTATTAATCGTTTTTTTTTCGATCAGAAATAAAAATTATTTTTTTTATCGTTTTTTTCAATCAGAAATAAAATGTTATTAATTAATTTTGTGATCGTAACTTTTTAATTAGAAATAAAAGTTATATTTTTATCGATATCGTTTCAAGCAGAAATAAAAATCATTTTGTGATCGTTATTTTTTCGATCAGAAATTAAAACAATTTTGTGATCGTTATTTTTTCGATCAGATATAAAAGTTTTTTTAACGTAGAATACGTTATACGGGGGTGTTGATCTGGAGCACAAAATTTTGAGAAAATGTTTGTCACTTTCATTATAAGTTTTTAATACTTTATGCATGCATTGAAGAAAATTCAAGTATGGTCGTAACATATTTAATATGTCTTCTTTTGATTTGTATTTAAATAATCAAATTGCTACATATAATTTTTTTGATTCTATAAGTAAATCAGAATTTAACTCCTTCAAATTTTGTATTAATTTTCATATGCTCTGTACTTTATGTATTATAACATCATGTGTAAGAGCAGTACGATTATCTGTGTGTTCATCACAGAACCAGTGTGAGAAAGAGAAGAAGTATAATGACCAAGTATGGGCAAATGCAAACTGAAAATGCAAAAAGAGCGAACGATGTGTACATACACAACATTGATAAGCGAAGCTGAGAAACAAAATTGTGCTTACCCAGTTGGCCACGTCTTTAAGACATCCTCAATGTCTTACAGCCTTATTCATAAACACATTTTAGAGGCAGCGTAACTTTAAACGGGCTTTAAACAAGAAAACGTTATTCATAAACATATTTCGTAGTTGTTTAAGAGCTGCGTAACTTAAACGCCGAAATTGGCGTTTAAAGGTTATGTAAATACAACCATGATTTTTGTTTGTCTTTTCTTTTAATATAAAAGACATGCTCCATATGCGCTCTTTGCAGCATTTTTTTATGCGGCGGCCATTGTAAATCCATAGGAATTCTTAATTTTTGTAGATATTTTCTTTAGTTCAGACACAAACCTTACAATCATTAGCAGAAAATGAAAAAATGTTTATGAATAACAATGTTAGCAAGGTTGCATAGAAGCTGCGTAAAGCCTTAAACAGTGCGTGACTAAACAAGCATTTAAAGGTTGTTTAAGGAAATCTATTGAATAAGGCTGTTAATGACTAACGCATTATACGTCTGACCTATGCGCCCGTGTTATCTAACACAGGCTTGAGCTTTTTTGTCGATATTTTTCCGATCAGAAATAAAAACTATTCTTCGATTGAAATAATATAGATTAAAATTTATATCAAATCGATATTTTCAAATAAAACTGTTTTGAGTTAAAAAAAAAAGAAGTTATTGCGCATATAAAAATAACTTCCAACCTACGTTTACTTCTATGGAAGCAAGTCGTCTTGGGCAAAAATTTGAACAACGATTTTGACAAAGATAAGGACATGGATTTTGAGGGCAAAGATTTTGACAAGGATCTTATGAAGGATTATGACAAGGACTTGGACAAGGATGCGAATAAGGACTAGGACACATATTACTTTTTTTGATCGATATTATTTCGATAAAAAAATTTTTTAACCTGATCGAAAAAATAACGATCAAAAAATAATTTTTATTGCTAATCGGAAAAATATCGGCCAAAATATAACATTTATTTCTGATCGAAAAAATAACCTAGAAAATTATTTTTATTTCTGCTTGAAAAAATCTATAAAAAATAACTTTAATTTCTGATCGAAAAAACAACGATCACAAAATGATTTTTATTTCTTATAAAAAAAAATAACGATCAAACAATAACTTCTATTCCTGATTGAAAAATAACGATAGATCATGAATTTTAATTTTTCACCGAAAAAAATTACAATAAAAAAAAAATTGTTTGAAAATGATTGATTGATAGCGATAATCGTTATTTGCGGTCCCTGGTTTTGAACTCCAAATTAAGTGCATAGATATAGTTCCACTTAGTTCTGACTATCTATCTTAGTATCTTAAGATACGTTACCGTACTTCCGAACACAAGAAAGTATCTGTGATACAATGAATATCAAGGCACAAACTCATAAAAATTGTTTGCCCTCTTTTAAGGAGCTCTTTTTTCATTTCACTCTCCTCCTCCACCTCCTTCCTTAGCACCACCCGTACTCAATTCCACCTTCTAAAAAATATGAAAAATTCACTTACTAGATTTTGTTTTATGATTGCCCTTAAGAGGTCATAAAATGCTAAATAAGAGCAGCTATTTCTTGTTTAATAAAACGCTTTTAGCCATTTTCCGCATATGCGTGAGCTTGTTTTCCATTTTTGCCTATTCCTTGTCGTTGCAACATTTTGCCCATTTATTTATAAATACGCCAGTGGTGGTTGCTACATGCAAGGAACATAAAATGAAAATTGGAACTTTTTACGATGCTCTACAAAACAAAACAAGTATATTTTTACGACTTTTCATTATGCCAAGTTACCAAGCAAAAATTCCGCAAAAATTTCCATCTAAACATGAGATGCCGAAAAAATGCAAACTACAACCAAATCCCAAATTAACAGCAGAAAAGTTATGACGTTGACACTTTCTGACGACAGTTAACATAGCCTCGTAACCCCATCGTAAAGTAAGGCTATTGGGTAGGCAGACTCAGGCACTCCCACATATGATTCCCCACACTCCACTCGGGTCCTAAAGGAAAAAAAAAAGAGAAAAGAAGAAAATGGAAAAAAATTACTACCCAAAAAAGCGCTAAAACAAGCATAAATAGCAAAAAGCGAGCATCATGGTCGAAATTGACAAGTTCCGAAGCCTGACAGCTGCTCAGCTAGAATCATTTTTGCGAGTGTTTGTTTTTCTGCGTATGTGTGTCTGTGTTTGTGTGTGCTGCCAATTTGCCTGTCGCTTGCGTTGTCATCATGTTGAACACATAAATTTGTTGTCTCGCCTTTATTAGTTTTGAGGGTGTTAAAAGGTCCGTTCAGTCGGCAGCGTATGAGCGATTTTATTATTTTTTTCCTTTTATTTGCCTCAGAGTTTAGCTCTAATTCTGCCACTTTCAGAAATTCTAACACACACTAAAACAAAAAACTGGACAGGATCGCATGTCGCTGCTACCTAAAAAAACGCTTTGGCACACATTTAGACTGCTTTATGTTTTTGTAAATAAATGCCGACAGCCCATAGAAAAGTATTTTCAGCATTTTAAAGATTGTTAAAATTTTGGGTTTTAACGAAAACTTATTTTTTTAGCCATTTCCAACATCAACTAAAAACCTTAACCTCATCAAAAGTTTAGAGAAAACGCTGCATCTCTGCTCTAAAAAAAACAAAAAAACGACAACTGCGGTTGTGTGGATGCTGATTTAACTGCTCCTCTTAAAGCTTGTTCAAACTTCTGTGCTTGGGCGAGGTCTTGTTGTACCTAGAGTTCACTTCGTGTACAGCTTCAAATTACATTAAAATTTTACTTAATTCTACCAAACCAACACAATGAGCCATCATCTTCCCTCCCCAACAGCGGGAGCCAGCAGAAAAGTTGTTACTAATTTGCGCGAAGATTGTTTTAAAACTTTTCAACATCCGCTGAAAAAGCTTACAATTCGCGAACTTCCACCTCCAGTTGTTGTGTCAACACATGTTGCAACATAACTCCCGATAAGGATGAGTCAAATGAAAAGGAAGCTCTTTTTAGGTGTCAAACTGTTGACATGCCGTCAAG
Organism: Pherbina coryleti; assembly: GCA_943735915.1. Classification (NCBI taxonomy): domain Eukaryota; kingdom Metazoa; phylum Arthropoda; class Insecta; order Diptera; family Sciomyzidae; genus Pherbina; species Pherbina coryleti. The sequence continues at coordinate 956,008 of OX030951.1, forward strand.
CACGAAGCTGCGAGCGCCTTAGAGGGCATAGGTTGTTGTGTTTTAGGGTGAGGCATGTCTGCTGAAACGTTTAATTGTGGTATAGAAATTTTTTTGTTTGCATCGAACTTTGACTTTTGAGTTAAAAAACTTTTAAGGATCTAGCTTCTCGACTACTGATTTAGACTGAAAGAGGAAGTAGAATTAGGATAATATATTAATTATTAAGTAACTGGTATTAAGTCTTGGAGTAGTGAGAAGCTTTTATAATAAAGTTATAGTTAATTTCTAATAAAATTTATCAAATGTTCGCCACGTAGATATTTTCAAGTGAGGGGTCTTCAAGAAAGTAAGAACAACTATGAAAAAACAAGGGCTTAAGTTAGCATAGATTTATTGTTTTTAGTTTAGCCTTCGAGACGAAAAAACAAATAATAATTGGCTTTTTCAGGCATATTAGATATAAGATATATAGTGATGAGTTGAAACAATTGTGTCTTTATTGTTTGACGTCAGCGTACAAACTAGAACTTACATACTAGGTCTAATCATAAATAACACAAGATTAGAAGTTATACTGATAATTAAAGAGTAGTTGAATAAAGAAAGAGATTAATGTTAAGAGAAAGTAAATATATATGTAAGTATGGATAAGTTAAGGTTAAGTAGAGGTCAATATGCGACTATTTCCTGCATATTTCCTGTCCGACAAAGAGGAGCGGAGCTATAAGGGAATAACCGATTTCGGTGATTTTTGATCCCGAATATCTTCTAGCGCATACATGGTATCATAGGGAACTCTTGACAAGTTATCATTTATGCATAAATGAAGAGGTTTGCATCAAAAAATTAGGAACTAATTTTCAAACTAAGCTTTGGATTTCAGAAAAAAAAAAAAAAAATAAGTCTGGCATGAAATATATAAACCCTCGGGCGCAGTCAAAAGTTATGTCGCAGAAAAAAACTAAAGATGCAGAAATTTATTGTTTTAAGCTTAGTTTTCAAAAATATATGAAGCCCATGAAGATTTTTTGCTTCCATACATTTCGTTCCACTCTAATATATACTACTAGCTTTTCCCGGCGCGCGTTGCTGCACCCTGCAACTATGTGGGAACATAATAGGTGTATTCAAAACTTTTCTTAGACTCATAGTTTGACACCACTGTTATTTTCCACTGCCCGTTACCGTTTCCCAGTAGCAGGAGATCACCAAATAGTAACTCCATTTTGATTTTGTATGTAAGTATTGCTACTTTTACTTTCAAAGCTATTCGATAATACAAATTTTAACTGTATGGGCGGAGCCACACCCTCTTATATAATGCTCATCCTAGTTTTCTAGTTTTCTAGATGGACATTACCCTGTTTTAGTACAGTTGCCGACAGTAAGCATACAGACTAAATTACCAAAATGTAGCCCAATCGACGAAAACCGTAGGATATATAGCATTTTTATTGATTTGTGGGCGGTAAAAGGGGGTGTGACAGAAATTTAAGCCATCTTGAACTTGAAAAAAATGTACTGCCAAAATTTCAGCTCTATCGGCTCAGTAATTTTGAAGTTTCCAGCCATCACACAGACAGCGTTTTGCTTTTTGTATATATATTTTGGATAAAGATTATTGGCTATAACTTTTGATTAGTAAGAGATACTAAGATAATTTTTTCGAAAAAATTAATTTTTTAGCTTGTTTATTTTTTCAAAAATATAAAAACACAATATTGGAAAAAAAAATTTTTTCGAAAAAATCTAGGGGGCCTTGCTTTTTGAATCATTAAAATGGTTTTTAATTTTTGCGTAAAATTTAAATTACTTTTGCTTATAAATGCTACAGCTTTTAAATAGAGTTGAAAATGTGCGAATTTGAATTTAAATTATTTTTACAACAAAAACAAAGTTTGAACATTTTTGTGAGGAAAACTCCAAAATTTCAGACCTTTTTTGAAAAAAATATTTAAAATATATTTACTCAACTAAAGGTATTTTTGCAATAAGGTTTTCATAGTACTTTGATAGTAAGACAAAAAAAAATTTAACAAAATGTATGCAAAAGCAGCGGAGATATTTGACTCGAAAGTCGCAAAATTAAATTTCTGATTGTTTTTTTTCTTATTTTTGAGCAACGATGTGCAGTAAAATTTTTCATAGTTTTCAAGATATGTTCATGTTTTTGTAATCAAAATAACGGAAATTTTTTTAATTTTACTAAATTTAAGAAATATTTTATATTTTGTAAATTTTTGCACATGTAACCTAAGAAAACAACTAAAAATATGCGATTTTGTAAAAATTTGTACTACAGCACCATCTGGTGTGCAAGGTGGTTCAAAGAAGATAGTGCTAAAAAACTCATCGTACCTGAAAACTACTATATACCAATTTTCATTCTAATCGAATGAGCGGTTTGGGAGTTTTAGGTGGTTTGCAAAAAATTTGTACTATAGCGCCCTCTGGTGTTCAAGATAGGTCAAAAAAGATAGCAGCAAAACACTCAACGTACAAAAAACTCACTGTATACCACTTTTCATTCTAATCGCATTAGCAGTTTATGAGTTTAAGGCAGTTTTGTAAAAAATTTGTACTACAGCGCCCTCTGGTGTTCAAGGTGGATCAAAATTGATAGCCCACAAACACGCACCGTACCAAAAAACTTCTATACACAAATTTTCATGCTGATCGGATGAGTAGTTTAGGAGTCTATTGTGGTCTTACAAACATAAGCTCCTTTTTTATATATATAGACTAGCGATACCCGGCGCGTGTTGCTGCACCAAGCAAGTATATTGGAAATAATAAGTAAATTCAAAACTTTTATTAGTCCCTTAGTCTGACACCACGCTCATGTTCCACTGCCAGTTACAGTTTCCCAGTAGCAGAACATCACTCCCAGGTGACAATTCCATTATGAGTTTCAATGTCCTGTGATTTTAGCTTCCATAGCTATTCTGTTTAGAGAATCGAACCACACCCCCTTTTCCAATGCACATACCAGTTTTCCAGTAGAAAGACTTTGGCATGCGACGTTTAGTTCCAAAGCTATTCAATATCAAAAATTTGACTTGTGTGGTCGAAGCCATAACCCATTTCCCTATGCCCGTCCCAGTTCTCTTGTTTATTTATATAAAACTTATTGAATCACACAATGTCAATTCTATAAAGTAAAAAGTCAGCCGTTTGTTCCTTTTGTTCATTTATAAATTACAGGAAAACCACCGTCAAAACATGTGTAGAAAAGTTGCATGCAGCGAAACAAATAAACATACGTACATACATACATACATACATACATTCATCAAGTCGGATTGAATCTCATTCTCATCAAAAAAATCCTCAACATGCTAAAGGTGGTCAGTGAATCCCCTTTTAACAAAACTGTGTTAGATTTATTCACCTCATCAAAACTACTTTGAACATAGTATTAGAATGTACTTCGATCCAATTAGCTTTAAGCGCAGCAAAGTATGTATGTATGATATGTATTTGTTTGTTTGTTTTGTTGTTTTGTGCTTGCTGAGAACAAAAAGAGTATAGTAGAGAGCAACATGCAGTTTATTGAGGCTCTCGCAGCACAAACGCATGAAAAGCTAACGATCAAGCAATGCATGGCATTGTGGATGATTTTTTAAAAAACTTAACACTTTAATTAAAGATACTTATTTTTGAAATTTCGAAAAGAAAATAACCAACGAACCTTTTGTAGCACAAATGTGATATTTTAAAACTTATTTCAAAAAAATCGGACCAGTACTTTTGGAGTTTTGCGGACACAAAAAATGTTCACTTTCATTTTATATAATAGTATAGATATAGATATATAAATACAGTGGCGTAGTTAGGGTTGCTGGCACCCGCGGTGGAAAATAGATTGTACACCCACAAAGGGAGTGTAATCCTTATCCATATCTAATATCTCTATTCAAAAAATATAAATTTGTAAATGTACTGTTTTTGTTTAAAATTTTTGATTCTATAATATTTTTGTTAAGAATATATTGAATATATTTAACTTTTTCACTTTTAAAAACATCGATTCGGCGTCTGAAAATAGATAAGAATTATTAAGTGACATTCATTGATAAAAGCAAGCTTTAAGGTACCATCAAGATTTGAAATTTATTCTTTCTTGCTTTCAGAGATGCAAAGTTTTCGATAACTTCATTGTAATCAATGTTCTTCACCTATTCGGCTTCAATAGATAAGATTGCAAGGTCTGTAAATCTTGTATCCCCCATATTTTAGACCGTAAATAATTCTCCATTAATTTAAGTTTGGAAAAGCTTCTTTCGCATGAACCAACAGATAAGCAAAAAGTTAAAAATAATTTTAAACCAAAGTCAGATTCGGCAACAACACTTCGAATTGCCATTCATAAATTAATTTTTAAAAAATCGATTGAGATTCAGTTCATATATGTTTCCAAAGCAATGTCTGCAGTTTTAAAGTGCTCTCTTAGTCTCGGTATTTCAAACCAATTTCTAAGCCTTGATCTGCATTTCATCTCCAGAAGCAGATAGCAAGGTCGATGGCGGGATTGTTTCAAATACATTTCGAATTTATTGTATTGATTTTATTCTGGTCTGAAGTGCCGGATGAAACCTATCCAGGGACTCGAACATCGCCCTCTTGTTTTCTTTTTGTGGACTTAGTCCACAGTCCCTGGTCTGTTCTCCTAGCGTCCTTTTTCTGTATCGGATTCGCCTCTAAACTAATACTCCACCGTTTTCAGATTCAACAAGTGCTTTTTGAACTGCTTGTTGCACTTTACTATAACGTTCCTCTAAAAGAAATATTTGCAATGCCTTAAGTTTAAGCAAAACGTTATCAAGCGATAATCCCTTGATTTGGACTTCCCCAAAGACATCATGCCAAAAGAATAAGAAGAATAGAAATTAAAAGTCAAGGACTGCTGACAATAGGCCCTATCGTGTTTCTCTTGTGTCAATATGGGTATTCACGATCCAGTGCACTTTGCTGTGCAGAAATTCAGGTCTGTAGATTTGCAGAATTGCAGTTCAATGATCGTGAACACACTCCTCCATTCTTGCAGCTTCTTAAAATAAAACTTAAATGTCCGAACAAGCTGTTTTTTTGCCATAAATTAAGAAGTAAAGATGCCTTAAACAAGTTGCAAAACTAAAACAATAAATTCTTTAAATATATTACAAACTAATTGGTACATTAAGTATTGAATTTTATGTCACTTACAAAAATCTGTCAAATGATATGATTTACACAAGTGCACACAGCTCAATTCCTCAAGTGCACAAGAAAAAGCTGTAGTAGAATTGCAGATTTCCAGTTTTTGACGTACGTGTATTTTGTACTGCAACTCAGCAATTCTCCATTTGTGCATTGTTAAGTGCACCGGATCGTCAATACCCTTAATGTTTTCGTCGAATTCACAGAGAGCTTCAACCACTTCAACGAACTTGCTCTACAAGAGGCTTAACCAAAGAATAGTGTGCACTTCAGAGCGTTCTTGACAATCTTTTTGCTGATACATTTGCAAGGTAGATTAATACATCCCAACTATGAATTGAATGTCACACAAATTTAGAGGATGGTTCAATAACTTTAAAACTATTGCATAGTTTTAGTTCCTATTTAGTTACATAAAAGCATTCATATAGCTATTCTTTATACAGGGTGGGTTAAATATAAGTTTTTTTTTAATGCAATAAAATGCACGAAAATAAATTTTTTCATATATTATGGCTTTATTAGTAAGAGCAAACATTCCCATTAATTATGGAACACAACGTGGTTCAAGTGGCTGCCTAGGCTGGCTTCGCAGTAGCGCATTCTGTCACTCTCATTTTCCAAGACCTTGTTGATAATTTCGGGCTGTAGCTTACGGATTGCTTGGATGATATTGGCCATCGGTCCTTCATGGTTCCAAGCAAAAAAAAAAGTCCAAAGGGATCAAATCGCAGCTCCGAGGCTGCCAATTAACATCGCTAAAACGGCTAATAACATGATTTGGGAACTTGACGCACAAAAGATCGGTTGTGGCATATGCTGTGTGGCATGGCGAGTCATCCTGCATGAACCACAGTTCGTCCAAATTCATGTCTCCAATTTCAGTAAAAAAAATCTGTTAACATAGCTCTGTAACGCCCACCGTTGACCGAAACGTTGTTCCCAGTCTCATTTTCGAAGAAAAATGGTCCAATGATGCCACCACTCTAAGATCTGCACCAAACTGTCACTCTCTAATGCATCGGCTTCTCGACAATAACATCCACTAGCATGCCAGTATCACCAACTTTTTGCACAAACTTGCGTACAGCAAGCGGGGCGGGTACTTCATTTCGGCCAAAACTGCTTTTCAAATAACGCACTGTTTGGGCTACACAGAACTCACTTTGGAAATAAGTTTCCAATATTTCCCAACGTTTTTCAGGCGTAAAGCGACTCATTTCTTTCCACGGAGGTATGATACTGACTTTATGTCAATATTTCGAGCGAGAATCAGCTTTCAGTGTCAAAATAGCCTATGATTTTAAAAGAAACCACTAGGTGGCCCACCCGTTATTTTATGAAAAAAGTTTGACATTAACTCAATTATCATTCTAAATAAAATATATGCACATTTTTAATTCATCTTTATGATGGTTACGACCCTCACAAATACATACTATTTTAAATTAGTTTTAATTGTTACGAAAGCATTGACAGGAATGCTCCCCCCCCCCCCCCTTGCTCCGTTTCTGTATATGTAATTTTTATAAGATATACTAATATCATTCGTTAGTCCTAAGTAAGCCGGAGTATTCCTGGAAGTAAAATCTGGATGATTTTTTTCAACTCCTTACACTTAAAACGCCTGGTGAAAGCTGACTTGAACTTTATTTAATATAGCTTATTAGCTTATCCAGCTATAATTATAACCTTACAAACTTTACAATGTACAATAAAAACTACAGTATTAACACAATATTAACCATTTAACACCTTCAATACCTTCATTGGAAATTATCAACATTTTTCTTTTCCTAACTCCAATATTTATGACGGAGTTGAGCGTCCTAAAAATTAAGATGTAATTTAGTGATACGCTTCGCCGACACAGACACTGATAGCGATGCAGCTAATTGAACAACACTTCTACGTTGAATGCACCATGACTGTAGAGCACAAAAACGACTCCAAACACTTCCTTGATGCAGCTAACATCCAATTAAATTATTTTAAATGTTTTCACCGCATAGCCGTAAAGCGAATGAAATAATCGACAGTCGATAGACAACAAAACAACTCGAGGCCACAAGACTACCACCACCGACTACCACGTGCATTGACTGCGCGCAGCAGAATCGCAGCAATTGATCGGCGTCGCCACCAACTCTTATTAGGTTTCAAGTGTTGCTTGCAGATGCACCAATTTAACCCCGGTAACACTCTGCTATTTTGCTGATAATGGAGTGTTAATAGACTCTGTATAACAACAATGCCGAAAGCCTTTTTTGTGCTGACATCGTTTCTCACTGCAACATGGTAGATCACACCTTTCCATGTTTGGGAGGCTTAGTTCGAGGACGCATTTATCGCCATCGTCGTCGAAAGACACCGAATGGCGTCACAGTGGGGCATAGAGCCGGGGCCAATATATGAGGTGGTGGTGCTGCTGGGAGAACTGCACTCAAATACCTAAAATCGTTGATTTCGCAAAGCTGTAAACTATAAATGACCGCCGTTGTCTGCCGGTCTGTCCATAGCAAGCCGCTCGAGAATTCAGTCGACATTGTTGGGGAAAAATCGTTACGCGAACTTCACACACGATTTTCATGAACTGCGATTCTAACTGCAAAAGATACCAACAACTACAATTACACAAAAAGGAATATTATCATTATCTGAACGATGCGATCTCTCACTGGCAGTTCCTGAAAGCAGTCGCAGCAAACAGCTCCACATTCTTGCAAGTTGCAACAGTCACCCGACTCTGCCGGTTCGTTGTCAGTCTTCATACCCAACGAATGTGTCCCTTGGGTGCACTATGGCCAAGGCAAAGCAAGCGACGCTGCTGAAAGTTAAGGCACTGCAAGTCCATCTAAACTGTAAAATTCTGTCGCTTCATAGTCTCGTTCTCTTCGACCAGGTGGTTGCTACCTCTTCCTGGCTGCGCACTGCAAGCCTAGGACAAGGAATTTATTCGTGAATCTATCCATCTATGGTGCAAACATTTCCTTATTGTTGGTATATCATAAGCGCCCGCCCGGCATGCTCCTGGCTTTTGTTATCGTTGTCATAACTTGATGACAATCTTGCAGTGTTAAAGTCGCTGCTGCTTTCTACAAGTCCACACCAAGTAGAGTAGATTTACGACAATTTATGTAGCAGTGCTAAGGTTTGGAAAATACCAGAAGTGTGAATCCTGGCTTCTGCTTCTATCTATTCGAGAAAATCTTGTGCCTCTAGTATAAACGTTATCAGCGTCTTTAGCAGGTAGCAGCCTTAAATAAGAACAAAGCTAGACAAACACTAGCTTATGGAGAGGCAAAAGAGTTCCTTAACCCTTGACCACACTCAAGCAGCGCCGGTTGCAGTTTTACTGCATCGCAACAATCGACTAGTATGCTGCATAATTACCAAACTTGGCTATTGAGTTTGGCCAGCCATTACTTATTACTTCTGCTGCGTAGCTCACGAATTTGCCTTGCCGCCTTCTCTTCATTCTTTCGTCGTCTTTGGTGGTCTGCAAGTTGAAGTTTTTAATTTGATGCCTTATCAGTTCGCTGCGCTGACGCTCAAGTGCTTCGTTGGAGTTCAAACTCTGCTGAAATAAGCTGTGCTTATCAAATCACAGTCACACCTTGGAGACAGAAACAGCATTTTTGTCTACTATGTTTTTTTTTTATTTTTTTCGACATACAGATAACGGAGATAAGTAGGTAGGTGTTTCCATTACAGTGTTAAATTTATTTAAATTTATTGAAAAAATGTTTTCATTTTATTACTCATCCGAAAGTCATAAAACTATTAAGCTTCTCATAAAGGAATAAATATGTACTTGTATTTACGACTTTAGTAATATTGCCCAATCTAGAAAGAGATCTCAAGAATTAAAAACAAATATTCATAAGCTTTTATATCCTATATCAAGATAGCCCATATTGCGTTTCAACTATCTCCTCTCCTATCTGTTATATCGACAAGTGTACGCTGACCCTATCAGAGGCTGAGTCGAAAAGGCCTTTTTCCTACATCACAGGGGGCTACAGTTTCCTACAGACCCTACATCACAGGGGGCTCCAAATCTAAGATAGACGGGTGTCAAGAAGAATATATCCCCTTCCTTTTTCCTTTTGAGCAGGCTTTGTTATGATTCTTCAATTCATAACTGTAACTTACTGGGGGACACTGACATAATGATGAACAGTGGGTGATTTAACAGTGTGGTTAATACAAATACAGAAATATACATCTTTGAGGATCCAAATGGTTTAACACGAAGCACACCATATGGTTTATAGTCAAATGTCCTGACTATAAGTGCTACTTTTGTTCAAAATGCACTTTCTAATGTCAAACAATAGTATAGATTCTACCAAAACAATTGACGAAAAATATTTTAAAAGGAATGAATACCCGTTCAGTTCATGTTTAAATGTAATGCCTAAGCAGACAAAACCTTAAAAATTTCATTTTTGGTGCTAACGCTCGTTCGGAGTTTAAGCTTGATATGCAGTTATTTAGCGCCTTCTCTGTCGAATTAGCTCAAAAGCTGATCACCACAGTTGACACCGTATTTAAGTGGTTACCATTCCTATAATACTTACAGAAGGATTCGAAACTTCCATACAATTTATAATTGTATTTTAACCTTAATGAGGCAGTGCATGAATCCTGGAATTAGGTGCCATTTGCTAAGGTTATTCTAATGATACAAAATAATAGGCATTTATAAAAGGAATGTATCCCATTCAGCCCAAATTTTTGTATAAGAGAGTATATTTATGTATAATTTCATATTTTTATTTTCTTTTTTTTTATCTATAGTAACTACGCGTCTAATGAAAACTTGAAAGTCTTAAACCGGGACTCTCCCATGACTCTTAAATGTCAGTTTAGTATAACTTTTAAATTGAATGTTGTTAGACACAGATATTCGTTTCATTGTTTAGATCGAAATGGCGATGTAGCTAAATGAAAGAGAGAGCAAAATCATGTGAAAAGTGTAGGATATATGTGGAAAGGGAGTCAGACGTACATGAACGGAAGACAAGGAATGGACGTCAATACTAACGCTGACTGACATAGGGAAATTACTTACTTTCTACTTTACGAAATACTTTATTGAAATGAACTGTATCTATGATCAATGTTATTATCAAAACCCCAAAAAGTGTGTGAACAAAAATGTATAAAATAAATTGACTTTTGAAAAAATTGTCGAAAAGAAATGTAGTTTTAAAAAATAAAATATTGTAAAAAAAATATAAAATTCGAAAATAAAACAGCATTTGAATACCAAACAAATGCATCTTTAATCCTACATATATGACAGAAGATAGATTAATATGAGGATTTTAGTCCTAACATTATGCCTTTACCTCAGTTTATTCTAGTTATAAAGCCCAATCGGCAAATTTTAACCAACCAGACTTTTATAATCGTTAATATTCATGGATTTTTAGTGATAAGAAACGATTATAATTTCAACCCTGGCCGGTATATGAACTCGAGTGGCATTTAAGTACTCTATCACTCGACTACCGAAGCCGGTGGTTGGCAAAAAAATCAAACGCATGAAAACTCAAATTAAGTCCACAATTTTTGAACATAATCTGGCTGACCAAAACTAATATTTCAAAGAAAAGAAAGATCTTATGTTACGTTTCGCAAATTGTGGATAATCGCTATAAAAATTTCGAATTGAACTATACAATAATTTCGTTCACAATTCTTTTCCCAAGGAGATTAGCGCAAATATTATCAGTTACTATTTAATTTGTAAAAAGCTAATTCAGAAAAAATTTGAGATAGAGAAAATCTAGGACACCTTTGAAATATCATGCAAGCCACAATGAAAAGTAAAATTAAATTTCGAACCATTTTTTCATTTTTATAATTATGAGCTCAGAAATCATTTCATTATGCACTGTGGAATACACCAAGTTATAAAGCTAGTGTGGGTTGTATGGTTAATAAAAAATATATATTGGTTGTGGTTTCTGATTTTTATTATCAGACTAAACGGAAGCTCAAACTACCTTAGCAGACATGGTATAAATATTAACAAGCAATTATTTTGTTTATCCCTCCTATGTAACAATATAGCTAAGTGTATTCCTGAACATTAAATTTTTGACATGTTAAGCCGTGACTGGTCTCAAATTCAAGAAACCATTTTCAACCGCGCAAACTAACACTATCTTGTCCTAGCGAAAGCAGTAACAAATGCAGTCTGTCTGTATGTCCCCCCACCAATTTGCAAAAGCGCAGAGTCGTTTCTACTAATTGGCGAAACGTAGCAATAGCTGCAACTTGTACAATACGTGAAACGTCTTAATTAGTTGTACAGCAGCGAACATGCCCGACGAACATGCCAAAAACAGAACTTTCTTTATTAACCTCAACAAACAGCAAGCAGCAGCCTACACACAAAAACAGCCTCATTGTCGTCGCCGACGCCATCTCTATCTCGAAGGCAACATAAAAGCGGAAATGCAATTCATACCGTTCTTTCTATCTGTGTGCCACCGCCAAGTACCACTGCAGCGTTATGAAGATATCAAATGGCTTTAGGCCAACTTTGGCTACCTACGGCACACAATTGTTTGTTTTCATACATGAACTGTCCATTTTAATTGCCCAACTAACGCAAGCCCACATAAATAAGCCACAGAACGCAACACGCAGTGCCATAAAATGAGTCACATTGAAATTCAAAACAAGTTTAAGGAAAAAAAACAACATTCTACATATATAGCTGTGTACCGGCCAAGACCGTGTACAACATTCAGTTAATTTATTTAACAGCTAGATTAGATGGACTCATTGTATTTTCTGTGCATGAGTTCAGAGATCCAAGGCATGAGTACGGAAACACGCGTGTAAACGCCCGGTTTGTTCGGCAGCGCACAGCCAATACCCCACGAAACGATGCCAATAAGTTTTTTCTGCGCAATCAATGGGCCACCGGAATCCATTTGGCAAGCATCAACACCACCTTTCAAATAACCCGCGCATATCATGCGATCGGTAACCAACCCCCTCAACGTGCGATTGCAAGTTTTCTGATTCATAATTGGCACCCGAGCGTAATGCAATTCATCGGCTCCAGGTCCATTCGAGCTCAGGTAACCCCAGCCGGCCACGGTTGCCAGGCTACCTTGTAGCAATATATTGTTCTGCTGCGGCAGTGTAATGGGCTGTATAGTGGCGCTATAAGTCAAGGCTTTTGCCAGACGCACCAAGCCTAAATCATAGTCCATGGTTTCCAATGTCCATAACTCATGAGAGTGAATCGTTTTAACGGATACCAACTGACCTTCACCTAGAGCACGAGTCTTCGCACCTACATGTACCTTCAATAGCCGTGGTGTCGTGAATGCCAGGCAGTGAGCTGCAGTTATAACGGTGCGCTCGTTGATAATCGAGCCTCCACAGCTGTGGAAGCCGTACGTAACAAGCGACACAATGAAGGGTATGTCGACAATATTGGCTGGCAGTCCACCAACAATGCGTGAGCTAGGAACTGACACGGTGCCCGAGTCTGCAAGTGATGGCCATGCAACGACCGCTAGCATGAGCGCAAAGATCAACATTTTTGTAATGTTCTGTAAAAGTCGACACTTCAACGCGAATTGTTTGCTGTTCGACATTGAAAGCGGTTATTTATGATCGACAGAATCGTAGAGAAAATACGTTTCGCTGATACGGCTGAAGAACATTAGCTTGTAATTAGTCGAGAACTTGGCTGCGACTGTGCGGTTGTTCGTATTGACGAATGACAAACATTGTGTTGATGAAGACGGATAATATTAACATAGCGAGTACAACGGTTATTGTCGGAAATCAGAAATGTTCTCGACCAGATAAAAATTCAAATGTATCGCATTCTTAATTAAGTCAACAAGAAAGAACCGAACTTAAACAAGAAGGAATGACGAAGAAAACAAGTTAATACCGTTGATTGATGTTTCATTTTACATAGGCTGCCAACAACAATTTTTATCTATTTATCTGAAAGTACTATGCAACGAGTTAGATGATTTTGGATAAGAGAAGAAATCAAAGCAACACTATTAATAGTCAAAAGGCCATTGTTACTTAGTTATCTTTCTTATCTCATTCTACCTGAGGTAAACGTTAGCTATTTTTTTGCCGACTTGGCTAAGGGTCATGTTTGTAAGCATGAGAACTTTTGTGCAATCACTTAAAAAATGTAACTTTCGAGATTATTAAAAGTTTTTATCATGATATAACTTCTTAGGTACTTGTAAAACAAGTTGGAAACTTTTCCTTCGATAATACTTCGTAAATACTTGTTTAAAATTTTGTCGAGAAATCTTGTGTTAGTAGCTTCGAGGGAAGCTTTTGCTAAAGATTTATCGAGGTCGTGAGAAAATAGTTTTGCATAAAACGAAAGTATTTTTCTCACTGGGGTATATCCCAGGGTAAGCGAGGTTATACCAATTGTTTGCTTCGCGAGACGTTCGTCTAAGACGCCTATTTCTTTTATTTATTTTATGAATTCGTATGCAGGGAGTGGAAAAGTTCCTAACTATAGCCTCTTGGAAGTTAATCTTTATAGTTGGGAAGCCATATATGGTGTAGAATGGATCCTCATATCGTGGGAGTATTCGAACATCTACCAAGTCGAATAAAATTGTTCACTAGTTTTTATCAATTCAACTGTTTCTGTAAAATTATAACCGGGATTGAAATCAACCATTTTTCTGACGAAGTGAAAAGTCACTTCAAACCATATGACTTGGAAATTGCTTGGTCGATGATGGTAATGGCAATCTAGTTTTGTTAATGCGATATACAGCTTTCGAAAATGAGCCAAGTCGGAAAAAACCAAGCCTACCTCCCATACAGAGTGACATTGTCAAAATGGTAAAATCTCTAAGAATTCCGCGAATACTAATATATGGACTTCAAATTTTGCATATGTGCTTTGATATTTAATATGTACTGTATTGTATTAAGTATGTAAATTCAACCCAATTAGATGAAAACAACGTCTATCTCCTATCTCTATACAAAATATTTTATTTTATGCTTAAGACTTTGAATGGGTTCAGCACTGAGGATATTTTTGTTTTTATCCACCTAGCATCATGACTCAAATGTATGGAAACCAAGAAAACTAGCCATTTCCATCGTACTTATTTCAACTTAATCCCAACCACAATTCTTGACAATTGAACCCACGGACAAACAGTCCGGCAGTCATCATCATGTTTCACATCAAGCGGAATGCTGAATTCTTCTTTTGTTATTTTCCCCTAAAACAAAATGTACCTCGGCTTAAAACGAGCTCCTACTACACCGACCAATTCCAACACGCCCACAAACAACTCACACTTTGTGTGGGTGCCAGATAACAGTGTGACAACGCTACAAATTGCAGCATGGCATGCTCGGGACATCCTAATAAATTTCAACAATTTACAATTTTATACTTTAGTAAATCCGGCCGCCACAAACGACGAGCTTATCTCACGCTCCGCAAAGCGAAACATGCGGATTTTGGTCGAAGCCAACACATTGATCGATATGTGCAAATAATGTGCAGTTTCCGTAATTCAATTGCATTCCTGTAAAGCTGACTCGCTGGCGGGTGTTTCGGAAAACACTCAACTGACGTTTGGTTCGAGCTCTTTAATCCGGAGTAAATTCGTTGGACTCAAACTGACGTTTGAGAGCTCCTACATATGTGTTGTCCATTGTGACATTTCCCGGCCTAGCTTTTAAGTCCGTTTCGGTTTCACCGCTTCCAATCCTTGTACAATTTTTTCAGCCTGCTTCCATTAACTTGATGCCACCCGCTACCACTTGCCCCTTGCTACGCTGTGAATTAAGGACTTAAGCGCTTGATTGCATTCTGTGTTTGTCGCATATTCATCGATTCACATTATTTTGCAGCAAATTTTTCGGAAACAAAAGGCTCAGCAATTTCGACATTGGGCAATAAAACCCGCAATAAACGCAGTCATGCATTGTCTATGCATGGATCCATGAGGAATACAAAATTCAGCATAATCAAAATTCACCATCGAGTGGATGCTGCATACTTCGTTCTCGGTGCCAGCTGCGGCAGCACAATGCGAAACAATAATTTCGCCAACCGCAAAACAGGATGCACTACAGCGATAAAAACAACAACAAAAACAACACGCAAACCACCACTACAGAAGCCATTTTGGCGTTTCGGCTGCTCTTTTAGCCAGTGGTGCTGGTGGAGCTAGTGAAGTTTCTGCCTGCTGATGATGCTTTCGATAATTCCAAATCAACACTTAATGGCTTGTTCACATTCAGCCGCAGCGCTTGTTTTGGACGCGTTTTGATCGCGCCAAGGAAAATAGATGAATACAGGAAAATGTGTAATTATGAAACATGATTTTCGCACAATAATTACAAAAGTCGTCTTTTGTGCTGGTGTACATTTTAATCCGAAAATAGTCATGCAGCATGGACTAGTTGTTTCCCCCTCTGCGAAGTCAGTGCAGGAGGCGGTTTTATGGCAGTGTGTGGCAAATGCGGATAATGTTGAGTAGATACACTCTTCAACTTGGTTCTAAGTAGAACACATGCAGTCTAAAAAGTGACTGTGGGTTGAATGGAGATAGTCTATGGCTTGAACTGTGTGGTCATTGTGGAGAGCAATAACTCTGAAAGAGCACATACAAACTTTTATTCTAAGCAAGAGATGAAATTTTGAAATTAAACTGGGTTTTCCTATACTTCGTGACATAGTCATTTTGAACATCTTTGGCATGTACGAGTAGATGTGAACACCCAAAAATTACAGAACAGATCCAACATTATTGTAAACTGAATATTCAAACAGTCAGTCAATTACTGTCAATTTTATTTTTGGTTGTATTTTACAATTTAAGACATGGTTTACGCACCTCTCTTAGTATTTTATTTTCTGTACAATTTTTCTTAAAGTAACTTCAGGATTATTATTTTAGTGAAAATTTGTACCCTTTGCTTTTTGTATTATCTATATATAAATAGATGTAGGCGAAACAGTTAATCCGTAGTAATATGCGAAGATTTGTATTAATAAACGTTGTGAATAAAAATTTAAGAAAATTTGTGAACATTTAAGTTGGTTAGGTTAGGTTGACGCGGCTGTTTCTTATGACACACACTTAGGCCAATTAGGCCCGTTGTGGTACCAAGGGTTAATTATTTTCCACTCTATCTGAACCAATGGGAGCTATTTATGAAGCTGAGTATTCGGTAGACCGAAGATTTTGAGAGTTCATCTAGGTCAATGTGGAAGCAGTTACCTAGGGAAAGGTGGCGCTTTCTGCCAGCGCTGGACATGTGCAGAGAAAATGTGTTATGGATGATTTTTAGTCTTCGGGCATGGTTTCTAATTAGGCAGTGTCCTGTTATAGCGCCTATGACAATATTTATTTGGTTCCTTCTAAGGGAAATTAGTTTCTTTGAGCGTTTTTAGTTCAGGGTTGGCCAAACTTGGCACGCCGTATGGCATGTGTTACCCGTAGACCATCTAATGTAGGTACTTTAAGGGTTAGTACATTTGTGCGGAATTTACTTGTGGCGAGAGGTATCCAATTTGTTCCTTCTCTGTCGACAAGGGTTTGGTAGTACCGTTACGGGCGAGTTCGTCTGCTTTGCAGTTTTCTGGAAAGTCTCTATGTCCGGGGATCCAACATAGAAATATATTGAGTTGCTCTGCCTTCTCATTTAGAGATCTACGGCAGCTTAGGACTGTTTTAGATGTTGTTACAATAGATTCCAGGGCTTTCAAAGCGGCTTGACTATCAGATAGAATACAAATATCTTTAGTAGATATATCATTCATCTGAAGCCAAGTAACGGCTTCGTGTATCACAGTAACTTTTGCTTAGAAGTTGTCTACATCAGTGTAGATTTCAGTGGCATTCTTTGGTGGAGGACTTCCAAGCTCCCCTTTATTTCTGGAGGGAATTGATACATCAAACTTTTTGTTGAAAATAAGTTTTTGCGTGATGTAGTCTACGGTCTAATGTATTGGAGGTATGTATTGTAACTCCTTTCCATTGGGAAGTGGCTTCTAGACGGATTGCTGATCTGTTTTGTTAAGACATTTAGTGGTGTCAGGTGGAGCATAATGTCGAGTGCATCCGTTGAAGTGTTTCTCAGCGGTCCGCTGATGCACAGCTCAGCTGACCGTTGAACTTTGCGAAGTATATTGAGGTGTATTTGTTTGTTAAGTTCATCCCACTAAATTATAGCACCGTATAACAATATTGGCCTTATAACAGCTGTATAGAGCCAGTGAGTAACCTTAGGTTGCAATCCCCATTTGCTACCTGCTGATTTCTTGAATGAATATAGGGCCATATTGGCTTTTTTTAGCTCTGTCGAGCAGATTGGGTTTCCAATTTGGTTTCCTGTCTAAGATGAGACCCAGATATTTAGCTTGTTCCAAGAAATTTAGTCTTGTATCTCCCAGTTTTGGTGGACTGATTGTGGGTAAGTTGTGTTGTCTAGTAAAGACCACTAGCTCAGTTATATCAGGGTTAACGCTGAGTCCACAGGTAACCCTGTTTACAAGAGTGTTTAGACATTTTGCATAATATCTCGGAGAGTGGATACATATTTCCCTGAGCGCAATAGCAACATTTAAGTAAATTCCGTTAATTTTGTTGATCAGAGTTAAAAATAATTTCTTTGTTTTTTGTTTGTTTTTTTTTTTTGGTTCAGGACTAGAGATCGTACGATGATATATTGTTTGGCTAAGAAATAAAAATTGTTTAATATTTTATTGATTTTTATCAATTGGTATATTAGTGAGTTCTTGTTGAGTTTTGCCAATAAACGCAAAATAAACTCTTGAGTTCCTCGGCACAATTTTGCAAGATGAAACTCAATTAATCCAAACTTTCTTTCTTATCAAAACCCAATTAATCCAAACTTTCTTTCTTATTAAAACTCAATTTTAGAAATACCTAAAAATATGCTAATGTTCATATAAAAAGGTATGTTCAGATGCAACTTTTTAGATGTTCTCAATTTTGTGGTGAGAAATGTCAAAAACAGCTGTTCTACACTAAGGGAAAAAAATATTAAATTTATCCAAAAACTTTTTTCATTTATCCAAAAAGCGAGTCATTTTTGCACCAATAACGCATTTGAATAAATCGACTACGTAAATATTTAAAATTTATTTGAATATTTTTTTAATTAAATTAAATATTTAAATATTTAAACAGAATTAATAAAAAATATTAAAATCATGCACGAATTTTTTTAAAATATCTTTCAAATATTTACTATTTGAAAATAAACTATCGCATTTAAAGAAAATTTATATAAAAATACACAGTGTGACGAAATCGACAAAAAACAAAAGCACAACCAAACTTTATAGAAATTCTTAAAAAGGGACATGTTGCGAGTCCATCGCACTTGGTCTGACCTCTCAATGTCGTCACAATTTTTTTTAATTCGTTTTTAAAGTTGAAGGGTTCGATTTTTGTTGCGCCGACGTTCATTGAATTTTTACAGCTATTTGCCTTGTTCGAAATGAAAAACAAATTCCACTTCTTTTCAGTATAATTTCACGTAGAACAAGGCTGTATAAAAATAAATACGATAAAATACAAAATGAAGCGTGTAGCGAAGCAAATTCCCGAATTTTACTTTAATTTCATTAAAAAAATTAGTGTTTCTATAAATTTAAATGATATAATGCTGCATTAATGACATCTCTTTTTGACAAAAATTCATTGCACGTAAAAATACCTTTTCATTGAATCCAAAACCATTAATATCGGTTGAAAATTGGCAAAATTGCGGCAGTTTTAACGTTTTTTTTTTGTTATAAAACACTGACTCCCATGTATATATTCCTATCATACAAAGTACTGTCATTTTGTCAAATCTGAACCGATTTTGGACGTCTTTAGCTCATTGGAAACAAAATATAATGAGTAACATACATCTAGAACATTGCAATATAGATTTTTGAAAAATGTAAAAGCTACTATGGAACGAATAAACACATTTTTATTTTTAATAGAATTTTTATATGAATGAATGTGTACGAGTGCATTAGACCGTAATGGAAAAAAGTAAGCTGCACACCGTCTAATCTGAAGCATTTTTTTAAGAAAGTTTCGAAAAAAAACAATTGTTTTTTCCCGAACGTTTAAGTCTTTCTTCATATCTTCGGCATTTACAGACCTTTCTTGTCCAAGAATGATATATCAATGTTTCTATTTCAAGGCGTCCAAATTTTTTGCTCTAAAGGACATTGGGGTCGAGGACAACTTTCTAGTACTTACAAGATTTCAACTTTTACAACATGAATTAAAAAAATAAATGTCAAATCAAAAAAGTCTTTTTAAGCCGTTGCCCAGAACCTTGAAGGCCCTCAATTCAATTTTATTTGCATTTTTTAATCTATTAAATAAAACACAGAAATTATAGTGGATGAGCTTTTGCTAAAAAGTCATTTTGATTATTTTAATGAGCTCCTTTTCACATATAAAAAAGTAGGGTAAGTTTACCTACCATATACTTTCTCGTGGGTAAGTGCTAGAACGGGGTGATTGATCCCAATAACCTTTAGGGCAAAAAATTTGGACTCCTCGAAATAAAAACATTTATATATCTTTCTTTAATGGCGTTTTCTTTTCTTGGCAAAAAATTCTGCCCTCTGAGAGTGCAGAATATTTTACATTTTGACCTGCACTCAAAAAATGTTGAACTGTTCTTAGTCGAGAAAAGATCAGAAAAAATGCAACATTTTTTCAATGATGTTGTGTTGACTGTACTGTTACTTACTTTTGAGAACAATTTTTGTAATATTTATTTTGTAGTTCGTGAAAAAGCTTAAATTGTAATGAAGTTTCAATGATAACATTTAATATTTTCCTAACATGTCACTTTTTTGTTCATTCAGTTGGTAGCATTTGAGGTCAGAATTTAAAATCGTCGATCTTGAGAGTAAAAAATTTTGCATTTTTTCTACTTTCGAGGTCAACATTGTCCAGAAAAGAACTCGATTTAATTTACAGGTCAGAATTTTTTTGAGAAAAAAGCACATAAAGGGCAGAGTTCTCAAAGAGGACAGAAAAAATGCAGAATTTTTTCATTGAGAAAAGTAAACGCCATTAGATAGGACTGTAAATGCCGAAAATAAACTTATATGCTCGACAATTTTTTTAAAGTTTTCTTACAAAAATTTTTCAGATTATATGTTGTGCAGCGTACTTTTATACACTCGGACACATTCATTCATATAAAAATTCTATTAAAAATAAAAATGTGTTTATTCGTTCCATAGTAGCTTTTACATTTTTCAAAAATCTATATTGCAATGTTCTAGATGTATGTTACTCATTATATTTTGTTTCCAATGAGCTAAAGACGTCCAAAATCGGTTCAGATTTGACAAAATGACAGCACTTTGTATGATAGGAATATATACATGGGAGTCAGTGTTTTATAACAAAAAAAAAAACGTTAAAACTGCCGCAATTTTGCCAATTTTCAACCGATATTAATGGTTTTGGATTCAATGAAAAGGTATTTTTACGTGCAATGAATTTTTGTGAAAAAGAGATGTCATTCATGCAGCATTATATCATTTAAATTTATAGAAACACTAATTTTTTTAATGAAATTAAAGAAAAATTCGGGAATTTGCTTCGCTACACGCTTCGTTTTGTATTTTATCGTATTTATTTTTATACAGCCTTGTTCTACGTGAAATTCTACTGAAAAGAAGTGGAATTTGTTTTTCATTTCGAACAAGGCAAATAGCTGTAAAAATTCAATGAACGTTGGCGCAACAAAAATCGAACCCTTCAACTTTAAAAACGAATTAAAAAAATTGTGACGACATTGAGCGGTCAGACCAAGTGCGATGGACTTGCAACATGTCCCTCTTTAAGAATTTCTATAAAGTTTGGTTGTGCTTTTTAGTCGTCACACTGTGATATTAAATTTAAAAAACAACATATTTAAATTGAATATGTTATTAATGGTTGTATGGTATTATTTTCTTCATATTGCGTGCATCAAATGCCATTGCCTGTATAATTTATTCTCGCTTCACTTTTTTGTTCTCTAATTTATACTATACTATACTATAGCCTAGAGGGAGAAAAAATAAATATACAAAATACAAGAATTAGAAGCAAAATATGTAGGTAAATGACAACCGGTGCAAGATATTTCAAAGAAAATATCAAGTTGTCACTCCACCCTACATAGTTTCAATTCTTTGCCAAACATGCATACTATATTTCCCTTGCAACAATAACTAAATGAGAACTATAAGACCTGCAAATGCAAGAAATAAACTGCAGGAACAGAGTGAGATGCTGTTGCTGCTTGTCGGAGTATGTGTGTACGTATGCGATGCTGTTGCTGCTTGCTTCTATGGAATATGTGTGTACGTGTGTGGTATAGATAAAATTCAAATACGGGAAAAAAAACGAGTTGTAAGGAAAACATTGGATTTATCCACGTAAATATTTGAATAAAATTTATACTCAGGCGTGGACAATGCTAATATGCGTTATTTCCCTTAGTGTAAAATTGTGCAATTTACTATTTGCAAAAACTGAAAGCGAAGAAAAGATCTTGGGCAAGTGTAGAAGATGAGGTCTTCATATCAGTATGGGCCGCTAGAAATTCCGATTTTCGCAGCGCAAGTAAGAACTCGGATGTTTACGTAGAAATGGCTGCAGCTTTGTCCTCAAGTGGAATTGGTGTCACGGTGGTGGATGTGCCGAAAGAGAACACAAAAGTAAACAAATAAATGCCACACTAAACACAATTCCGCCGATGCATCTCTGTGTGATCAGCTATGGTTGAGCTCTGTGTAGACACGGCACACATTGGTTGAAATTCATAGAACGAGCGGCTAAAAATAGAAGAAGTTGTCGAAGGACAATGAAACTTGGTACATAGGCATTTTTTGTTTGAATCAAGAAAAAATGGAAAAATCAAAATGTTCCGCCCACTTTCACGCCCACCTCCCATACAAAGAGAAAATTAAATTTTGACCTACGGCATTGTTTTTTGGCACATATAATTTTTAAGCGCTCAGAATCATTTGTGTGAAATTTGAAAAATATCCGCCCACTTTTATGCCCACTTCCCATACAACTTGTATTGAAAAAGTGGCATAACTCCCTTGATTTTTACTGCATCAACTCAATTTTCACAAAAAATATATATTATAATTGTAGAATGGGCTCCTAAAAATATATACCTGATCCGCCCACTTTTACGCCCACCTCCCATAGAAAAAAACATATAGAACAAACATGAATAAGTAATTTAAGCATAGTCTTTTAATAATTTTTTAACATCATTATCGTACTCCAATTTTTGATTTGCAGCTTTGAGCGAAGTGTATTTATAAATGGGTCTGAAGACAATAAAAGATTATGCATTCGTCTTCATTAGTGGCTACACGTCCAATTCTTCGCGAATGATGTAATCTATAGGCTCTTTAGTCTTTATTCCTCGCTTCCTGAGCTTCCTCGGACAGCATACCTGATACAAATAATCAATTAAAATGTAAAAAATTAAAATGAAATCATTGAATAAGGGCCTTTAGAAAAAGACATACCTATTGGCAGAATAGCTTCTGCTATAATTTTGCTACCATGCACCAGAATCTTATGCACAGTTACAGGCATGTAGTACCAGCCATAAAGATCAACAAACAACTTGGCGGTATCCATGCAATATATATGAAATTTGCTAGTGTCGATCGCTGCATTACAATTTATTGTGGCCAAAATAATTATAAAACTATGTATTAGCTCTTCTTTTATGCCAATTACGTCTGCAGTTTTAGCTGTATTTTCGAAAAACCTTCTTGCCGTATTGCCATCGTTGGTTGTGCCCATATCTTGCTTCACTGCGTCCACATTTATGACCAGTGTCAACTGTAATCTCGTCTGAATTTCAGCTTTATTTAACATTTCTCGGCGCGGTTTTTTTTTTTGCATAGGCTTCCTCAGCCTATGGCAACAACAACAAGCATGAACCAAAATTCATGTTTTGTTACTTTATCACTTTATAGTTTTTACTGTTTTTTTTTTGGAAAGGAGCAAGTAGGAGCAGCTGAATTTTTTTTTTACTTTTAGCTGAGACTTCAAGCTGTAGCTTGACATCTTTCGTTAAACAGGGCTCCACAGGGCTAAAAAGATGCAGTACACTGAAATTGATGAACATAGAAATTGTGATGTTGTTTATATTTCGTTCTACGAAATTTTTTATATGGCACTTTTTCCAACTTTTTTTAATGCAAATGTCATCTATGACAATTGTCACTTACGAAAATATACAACAAAGTCAAATGATAAGATTACTGTGACTGTACCAAAAGATTGAATATACAGTAAATTTGCATCTCATTTTAAACAAGCGAACATACATGAACTTCGAGCATGTCTGTCCAAACAAATAATGAATATATCAGCCTAATATTAAGGAATAATAATATTCAGATATCTGACAACAAAATACCAAAAAATTATCCAAATCGGCGAACATGAAAAAAATTAGTTTCGGCCACTCTTCAACCAATGTGCGGCATTACAGTGCTTTTTAAAATATTACTATAATTTGCACTTTTTATATTGTATATTTAGTACCACTAGTTGCAACCCATTATAGGACGGGCTTTTATACTAATTATTTAATAAATGATACAACTTTGTACAATAGCACTCCATGATTCAACGAAAATTTCCAAGTACAAAAAGCTTACTCTTAAATCATGATGCAAAAAATATTATAAAACTTTATACAAGCAACTTGTATAAATCTGTTCGCTAATGTATATCGCTAATTTATCACTCACATGAAATCCGATGGGCTTACAATTAAAACTTTGTTGTCTTGTCCAAGTTCTTTTCAAGCGCAGAATTGTCAAAGCCAGTGAATCGGTTGACATAAGTTTGTTGTTAATTTTCCTCTAGAATTTTTCTCGGTGTATACCTTTTACTCAAACATGTCATTAGAAGTGAAACACTGTCCTGTCCTAAAGTGAAACAGCAGGCCTGTATATTATCAAGCGCTAAATAAATGCAGGCAAACGCGTGACGATAAATTTTTCGAATTCAACATTGCAAATACAACGCATAGATAGATACTTCAAATAGGTTTCGCCACTTGCCAAAATATTTTATCCGTGTTGAAATCCAGCAAAAGTTGCATCCAATTGTGGCGAAGCTGTTTCCAAAACTACCAAACATATAAAACAAAAACAAAAAAAAAAACTATGGCAGTTCAATGAGTTCAGTCATAAATTTACGATTTTTTGCACTCACATAGAAACACGCGTGTGTACATACATACGCATATGCATACACACACACACACACACAAAAGTCAGTCGATGCCACTGCCACTGAGCGAGCGGATGCGGCCGAAATTTGCTTCCGACGTTTTCTCTCACTCGTTCAATGTGCATCCTTTCGCTTTCGTCCTTTACCGACCATGCACGTGCATCGTTGAATACATGCAATGTTGCCATGCGACTCAGTCAACAGTAAAATTTGTGTGCCTTTCAGAACAAAGTGTTCGCTCGTCCATGTGCGCTGAAGGCACAACTTGAGGATGATGCATCTTTTTTTTTTGTTTTGTTTTTCATTTTGATTTCTCGCAAAAGTTTTCGAAAATAAATGTGGCCTTTTGTGTGGTTGGCAACGCGGCTACAGTGGCAGCAGCCGGTCGCCATTACTTCTGTTGCATCTGCAGTTGAAGACTCCAAGGCGTACAGTGAACGACAATTTATTCCTTTTGTGGCCAAGACTGAGTGGGATCCAGCCAAGCTGTGGTCGCTGCCAGTGACCAGAGAAGCCTACAAGAGGACAAGGAATATTTTGGTTTATGAATCTCTCAATGATTCATATGTTAGTTATTGCGGTTTCAGCTGGTTGGACGGGTGAATGGATGTTTGTCGGTCTGAAGACGCTGGCTGCTATTGGCGCGTGTTTTTGTAGGTCACTGGATTTTCTGAAAAGGAAGCTAATTTACATTAAATGGAGGCACTTTCAGACCTAGTTGAAATTTATAGCAATTTCAATGGCAATCGATGTTTGTTTGTGCGTGGAATGGCAAGGAAGAAGCAGTCAAATTTAAATGCAGCATTTTTGCTTTCGCTTCGTTGGAGTTTTCGTTTCATTGAGCATTTAACAAAAATAACAAAAACTCAGCTTTTTGATCTGATTCGCTCTACCCTGTTGAACCCACTCACACTTTAAACTGCGCGCATATTATTTTAAAGTCCTCTTTACGATTTTTCATAGACATAAGAGGCAAAAAAAAAGAAAGAAATATGCGAATAGATTGACGCTCATCATTGGAAATTTAATTAAAATCGAATAAGAAACGCCATTCACTCCTAGGATGAAGCAGGAATCATGCCACTCCATGCTTGTAACTGCCGCTAAGCATTTCGTTTGAAAAGCTCTGCTAAGCCCGGACATTAGTGATGATAATCATCCGCGCGATGCTCATCAAGCGCACAATTTTATATTCAAATCGCAAAAAAAAAAAAACAGTGAATCTCGATAATCACCAGTGAAAAGGGCAACCCGGTCACACCCCAAATGAATACTTAAAGACGCCATTAGCGGATGTAATAAAATCGAACTTAAAATGAGCAAAAAAAAAACACAACTTGCAAGCATAATAGACGGAAAAACTGCCAAGGATTCTTCAATCCGGAAGCCGCCGCTGTAGGGAAAAGTTTTCGGTTCTCACGCGTTTTATGCTCATACCCTGCTCAAAGCTGCTCAATGTCGGAACCTCAAAGTTGAAATAACGGCTTCATTGTTTCGCTTCCTCATACCGCCTCTCCCCATCCCTTTCCGAAATGCCACTTTCTCTTAATTCTCCCGCTCGAACACGAACGCCATCTGCTTCTTGGTGTTGCTGCTGTTGATGTTGCTGTTGTAGTTGTTGCTGTTGTTCTTGGTGTTGTCCCCGCCGCAGCAACGAAGGCTGGTTGACTTCTTCGCACTAGAACTTCAATTAATTTCCATTAAAACGCGCTGAATGGAATTTAATTTCTTTTCCGTCATTTTGTCAGCACTGCTCGGCGAATGGGGGTGGGGAGAATGAGTGGTGTGGGTATGGGAGAGGGGTGGGTGCAAGACCTGAGTTTTTGTTTATGTTGTTGGGGGTGTTGCAATGATAATATAAATTTCGAATTTTTTTGTAAATATTTGCCTGTGCTTAAAAACACAAAGTTTTTCAAGTATTTAATTCTCATTTTCTTAGCTCTTCACTTGCTTTGCTCTTTACTAGTTTTGGGGGTTTTTTTTTCGAAGCTTTATGCTCGATCCTTAAACTTTGCATATTTTAACTTTTTCCACTTTTATACTTTGATGTTTAAGATGGTTTGGAAGGAGACACACTGGGTGGTTTTTGCAAATTGTTTACTCCACCCAACACTCAAAGCACGCTTATTTCTAGCCAAGCCTAGGAGTACTTGTGGCCAGACGAGTTTTCATATTATTTTTTTTTTTTTATTTCTTAAACTATTACCGCCATTGTACAGTGTGACTTTTATCACAAGATGTTAGAAAAATGTTTATCCTCTAGGATGGTAGAAGCCAAAGAAATATACTCAGCCCTCAATATTTTTTTTTTTTTTTTTTGGAATTTTTTATTTTAAAAATCCATACGATTCATGTACATAAAATATAGGAAAAATCTTATTTGTTTGAAAATTATGCATTGCATGCCTACTTTGCACTTTCAAAGCTCATGCAATTTCAAAAAGAAATTGTATGATTTTAAGCTTCAGTAACCCCAATAATGCCTAACTATATATATTAATGTGGCCCTAATTAACAAAAAAGTTTTATTTATGTTGACGGCATAGGCTAAAACTATTCGATTCGATATAAAACTAAAATTTATTAAAATTCGTGCCGATGAATGAACTCTTAGAACAAAGAAATAAAAAAAACAACACTTGAAGTATATTTTTCTTCAAGTATATTTTTATTCATTTTTTGTTTAATTGTATTTTCAAATTTAACTAGTAAGAAATGATCTTCGACTGGGTCGAAGTTAAAATACCCCCACGTCCAATCCGAATTACATTCAAAGTGTTAAGCAGTAAAAAAACATTTTCGTCATAGTTTTAACAGAAAATATTCTCTTTTGTTTTTTGATAAAGTCACTATGTATGGGAGGTGGGTATGGTTTTCACTCGATTTGGTTGAATTTCATACACAGAGTACATGTTATGTATATCAAAGTTCATATGCAATATTACAAGTCCCTACATTAATTTTTATGGAATTTAAAGAGATTTTACCTTTTTGATAAATTCACTTTGCATGGGAGGTAGTCGTGGTTTTCATCCGATTTTGCTCATTTTCGAACGTAACCTTTATTTTCTAGATAAAGACTTAAACATCGAATTTCGTGATGATAGTTTGAAAATTACGGCTGTAATCGTGATCACAGACAAACAGACGGGCAAACAGACGGACATGTCTAAATCGACTCGGGTGGTGATGCTGATCAAGAATATATATATTTTTCTAAACCTCTCATGCCTCCTTATGGGCGTTACAAACGGAGTGACAAAATTAATACACTCCTTTTAGGTTTTTTAAACGTGGGGATATAACTAGGGAAGTGAAATTCGGATTCGAGTTATTCGAAAATCCGGTTTTTATTAAATCAATGTGTCGGTTGTCTTGAAATCAACAATTTTGGGTTATTCGAAAAACCAGTTGTCTGGCTATTTATCGTTTTGAGCTCTATTTTCGAAAAAAATTTTCGTTAGATACCGTCTTAAAATTAAATTAATTTAGTAAATACATCCACGAACATATCAATTGCATCTCATTACATTAATGTTTGATACTTTATGTATTTGCCAAATTCTATAGGTGAGTTCTATTCACATTCTATTTATTAAGGCCTCTGAAGTTTCAGTTTAAACCGATTATAGAAGAGCAAGTAAAATTAGTTCTTAACGCTCTAGCCCTTAAAGTGCCTATGGGGCATATCATAACTTCACTTTACGGTGTATATTAAATTTTTTGTTATTTGAGTAGCTAACGGTTATATGTATATCTTGAGGTAATTTTCATAAGATATTGATCACTTTCTGCCATTTCGTTTTTTACTGTGATCACTTAAGTGTGAGAAGTTGCATTGTGTTTGCGTAAAAAATTAAAATATTTTAACCCTCATCCGTCCCTCAATTCCATACACAAAAGAGTCCCTTTGTGTCATTTTTACACAATGAATTTTCATTCACCACTTTAGAAACGATTTGTGTGACCAAATATTGATTTAATCGTTTATATTATTTATTAAAAATTAGAGCATTTCAAGAAATAGAGGGTTATGAGCTTATATTTTTTCTTAAATGTTAAAAATTGAGAAAAAATAAGGTGAAAAAAATGAAATATATTATTATGAAACTATGTATTACAGATCAAAATTAGAAATATGAAAATATGTTAAAATTTTTGTTCACATTGTTCACACAATATGAATCGATGACTTGGGCAAACATTTTTTATGCATTTGTCACATCGAACGGGATGAACGTTTGTCTTAGAAATGTTTGGACATACATGACATCTGGCACGCTTCCTTGATGATTCAGCATGTTGAAGACGACTTCTCGATGTGCTGGGTTCATTTGTAGGTGGATTTTGTGGAAGACCCTGAAATTCACTCACAACAGATTTTGCGTTTACTCCTCTCGGTAAACGCTGACGATTTTCAATGAATGGTTGTACAAGTGGACTTCCAACTTCAATTAAAAACAAGCGACGACGGCAATTCTACTTCGAATACTTTCAATATGGATTCATATTGGTAAAGATAATGTACGCATTCAGAGCAGATATGTCGATCATAATACAGAAAAATGCGACTGGCCATCTGTCCACCTTTCGTTTGCACCTATATGTAGCAACCATTTCACCCATAGTATCAACGCCGCCCTTCGTGCTGTTAAAAAAATTGATAATTTCAGGTCTTTTTTTCGTCATTATCAATCTGTTTGGAGGTATGCATGGTGCTGAGCAAAGTGACAAAACGCTGCTTTTTCGGAACGTATGATACAAGTGAAGCTCGAAGGCCATTATCAAACACGAATTCCGAGTGATATCGAGGATGCTGCTTTATGTTGAGCAATAAAGGGAGAAGCTCTTTCCGATTATTACGAATCGTGCCAACAACTGTCATTTGGCGTTTTTTAATGACATACCCAAGAGCACAGCATTTTTTGTTATAAGTGCGTCTAAGCAAGTGGAAGGGAATGTATTGTGTCAAATTGACACAACAGGGACTCTTTTGTAATTTTTCATGTTGGCAGCACTGTGTTTATGTTTTCATATCGAGTATAGGATATTATGAAATTTTGCGGAAAAAAACCCATACAACCATTTTTGTTTTCGATTTGTCCTACAATTGATAGCGCTGTTTTAAAATGTATTTGTAAATTGTGTCAAATTGACACAAGGGACGGATGAGGGTTAAATCAAGTCATACAAAATTCTAAGCAACAGTTAAAGTGAAATAATAATTTTTTCTATTCTTCTAATAAAAACTTCTTCTAAAAAAACGTCAAAAAGTTTACCTGGCTGTTTGTTTTTTTTTTTCAACCTTAATTCGTAACAGTTTTTTTAAGCACTATTTACCTTTTAACGTAAAATACGTTATACGGGAGTGTTAATCTGGAGCACAAAATTTTGAGAAAATGTTTGTCACTTTCAATATAAGTTTTTAATACTTTATGCATGCATTGAAGAAAATTCAAGTATGGTCGTAACATATTTAATATGTCTTCTTATGATTTGTATTTAAATAATCATATTGCTACATATAATTTTTTTGATTCTATAAGTAAATCAAAATTTAACTCCTTCAAATTTTGTATTAATTTTCATATGCTTTGTATTTTATGTATTATAACATCATGTGTAAGAGCAGTACGATTATCTGTGTGTTCATCACAGAACCAGTGTGAGAAACGTACACACATATTCCATACAAGCAAGCAGCAACAGCATCGCACACGTACACACATATTCCGACAAGCAGCAACAGCATCGCACTCTGTTCTCTTGCAGTTGCAACCTTAGTTCTTATAATTCTCATTTCGTTTTTGTTGCAAGAGTTGTATAACAGGGATATTTGGCCGTACGTATGAGCGATTGCGTGCTGAAATAATGCAATTATGTAGGGTGGAGTGACAACTCGACATTTTCCCACGAATGTGTCGCACTGATTGTCATTTGCCTGCATATTTTGCTTTATTAGTTTGCTTCATTAATGCCATTAGCATGGTTACTTTATTTTCTTTTTTCGTTCTATAGTTTTATACTATTTTTGACATATGGTGTCATAATTGCACCGACTGTCAAAAATAGTATAATATTAAGGAACGAAAAAAGAAAATAAATTAACCATGCTAATAGCATTAATGGACGCAGCTGTTTTAACATAGAATACGTTATACGGGGGTGTTGATCTGGAGCAAAAATAATAGAAATCAGATTACGCCATCAGAGGCAGAAAAAGTTGCACCGTTCTGCGCAAGACGTTAGGTCTTTCGTGACGTAGATAGGAAAAGACTCTTTCTCTGTTCTTCTCACTGATTTTCTGTTCGTGCGAGAAAAGACGAAAGATAGTGCGAAATAGTTCTGTACGATTTTATTTTTTTCAGCTACAGTTGTTTTTTATGTTTTGCTCAGTGAAAAACAGCTGATTTTGACAATGGGTCGATCATGACGTAGGCAGACATGCGCATGGCATAATCTTGTATTTATTATTTTTGAATAACAATGTTAGCAAGGTTGCATAGAAGCTGCGTAAAGCCTTAAACAGTGCGTAACTAAACAAGCGTTTAAAGGTTGTTTAAGGAAATCTATTGAATAAGGCTGTGAATGACTAACGTATTCTACGTCTGACCTATGCGCCCGTGTTATCTAACACAGGCTTGAGCTTTTTTTACCTGTCTTTGAAACTAAACACCTAAATTGCTTTCTGATGATATTTTTGAGTTTTTTGAGTCATAACCCACCTAGAAAAACATAATTAATATAAGTAATTTTTATTTCATTTTTAAGAGATCGGCGGTTAGATGGTTAAGCTTCAGCAAAGTACTTTATTCTTTTTATATTATTTTATTTTGCATTATTACACTATGTTATTAAAATAAAACTAATTTATATCAAATATTCGAAAAAGAGATTATTGAATAATTGGCATTTCAGCCTTATTCAAGAAGCCCGTTTTTACATTTTTTTGAATATTTGACAACATTAACTAAACTAAATAATTTATTGGCACATTACACATTACACATTACATTGAATCTATATTTTTCGGTTACAGTCACTAGGGATATTCTAGCTCTTGAATATCTTTTTTTTAATTGAAATATGTAGATAAAGAGAGTTAATGTTGCTGATGGTATGGTCTCTTTAACAATACGTAGGCTTATGAAGAGAGTAAGTTTTCTCTGTGCAAGTATTTGGCGAGTTCTTGACATACATAAATTTTTTTTTGCAACTTTCGTTTAGTTCAATTGTCGTTTTCGGAGTTATTGCTCATTATAAGCATATCCTTGAAAAAACTTCACTTAACTTATCTAAAGAATAAGTGTTTAGGTTTTATGCTTATGCACAGTGATTTGAATCAAAACACTCCATGACATGAAAGCCATTTAAAATTATTTCTTCAAGTAAGGCTAAAAATTGGGACTCATAAGCAGTTTGGAAAACGCTATCCCTTTTCAGAGAGTATCCTTATTTTGAATTCATTAGATGCAAGTTGAAGGGATAATGAAAGAAATTAAGGACTCTTAAAGCTTGAAGGATGCTTTCTTTTATTGGTTTTGATAAGTTTTGTGTTTGAATATTTATGCAATTTTTTTCCATAAGATTCAACAAAAAATTCAAACACAATTTATACCCACCAGACATAAACATTCCTTTCCTCTGTCGCTTTTATTAATTTATGAAAAATGAGTTAAAATTCATTTGGTCCTGACACCCAGATGCCATTCCATTCATTCCAATCACAAACTCAATTAAAGTTTGCAAATAAGCAAAGTTTTTGTTTTGAGACTGTTTCACTCGCGCGTTCATGAATTATTATCAACATTTTTAATTACAGACCAAAATGACAAATTGTGTCCTTCAGGCGTTTATGATGTTCTATAATTTCCGAAATGCCTTGCCTAAAAAAAACAAAAAAAAAAACTTTTGCATATTCAGCCAACAATACTTCATAAATTATATGATAATGGACTTGAAATTTTCCCCAACAAAGAATACAGCTCGTTTCACTTTTTCAGTTTATCAAGGATCGTAGCTTCAGACAACAACATCAACAACAACAATAGCAACAACAGAGCTTAAGTTTGTTCATCTATTGAATGAAAAGGAATTTCATTTGTTGCCAGAGTAAGCAACATTTTCATCATCAGCAGCGCCATTAATTCCAGGCACATTCAACAGCACAACGTGGTCTGCGAAGAAAAACCAACTTTGTTACCTCAAACACCTCCAGATATGAATAATTTATGACGCCATTCGCTACGCTCAAGAGCGAGTACGACAACTAAGAGGAGGACTTTTTTGCCTACACTGCAAAAGAGCCACTCAAGAACAGGGTCGGAGTAAGACTTGCTGTCGTTAATGTTCTGACACACTAGCACTGGCAGTTGTGCCGCCACTGATATCAAAGTCAGCAGCCTGCAGAAATTCTCGCCTTTCTCCTTTTTTTTTCATTTTTTACTCCTCAAGAAATGGCAAATAAAAAATGTTTAAGGTTATCTAGGTAGCACATTGCCTGTGGCTTAAATGACTGACTTTTGAAGATAAAAAACATACAGAAAAGGGCTATAGGTATTTCTATCCAGGACGGCATTTAAGGACATAAGATTGGGATTTAATTCAAAATATTACGACTACCTGTGAACTCAAAATAACAATCATCATGTCAAAGTCGCTGACATCCTTGCAGTGCTGTGCAACTGAAGAAAAATTCAACTGCTTGTGATTACTTCTATTTCACTCGCTCCCACATGCCCGCCCGTACGAGTCGCCAACGTAATTTCTTAATTTTCTAGGCATTACTTTGAATGGCTTAACTGTATATTTTAGCAATTTCCGCTGTTGCCAGCCGACTAGCTGTCAAACAGTAGCACTTGAAAAACTGTTACACGGTAAATCGCAAAAAAATATGTTTAAATTTCAATATGGCTGCATGCACTACTTCTGCTTGTGGCAATACGATGACTCATTATTTTTATATTATAACATATAACTGTTGGACTGGGACGAGCTATATCGTCTACTAACTACTAAAAAAAAATAGCTGCATTATTAATAATTGCAGGAACAAGCATTAAAACAACAACAGCAACAACAAGTGCACTTTTAATACACATACTCGGTGCCATGGGCTAATAAATCACAGTGTAAATTACTTCATAAAAAGCATAAAAAAACCATCCGTTTTAGAATCGCATTTCTTGCACTTCGTGCCGCATGCCACATTTAATCATGTGCCACAGACGCTACATGCTGCATGTAGTTAGAAAGTGCCGCACATGCCGAACTGCCACGCAACGGCAGGAATGCTAGCTGCATAAAACTATATTTGAATAAAACATTTAAACAGCAAGGACTGTAGCAAGGACGAAACACACACGTCTAAACAAGAATGTCAAAGCATACGTTCACGTGAAAGACAAAAGGCAGGAAGAGGCATTGGGCGCAATTGCACTCTTCTGTGACATTAGAAATAGCGCTTTATATGCGAAAGAAGCGTCCCATTCTAATGAGTGTTGCTCATACGCCTGCGTGTCCACTTAATTTTGCTGACATGCTTACTCATTGAAAGCTTTAAAAAAATGTTTTTTCAGTGAGTTTGCTTAACTCTCCATATTACTTGTGGACAAAATTAAAAAATTTCAACAACTGAGCTGAAATAACAACAAGTTTTGTGTTTATTGACTGTGTATTTCGTGGGTAGTCTGACAATTCAGTAGAATAAGTTTTTGAACTTTTCATCTTTTATAAACTTACTCCTAACATGTGAAACAAGTAAATTTGAACCTGAGGCAAGAGTTATGCCCTTAACTCAATCATTTCAAGTTATCAGGCAATCTCATCCACAAACTTCTCTACCTCCAACTGCAAATTCAAGTCGTAAATATTGATGTTTTTTCAATATCAGTTGATTAGAAATGTGGATGGAAAATGCAGAAAGATTAAAGCGGGATTCGATCCCGGGACCTCTGGGGTGGCAGTCGAGCACGCTACATACTCGACTACAGTGGCCGCCGTGGTTTGAAGTAAGGGGAACCTTATTCTTTCCTTCATATACTCAAATTTAAGTATTTTTCCAGGACATCTTTTCCAGAACATCTTTTCCAGAACCATCTCATAAAGAACCTATTTCACACTACAGCTAAAATCACTAGATAAGATTTGCTCACAACAAATGAAAAAAGTAAAAATTAATACTTTAGGCAATAGTTGTCTTTACAATTAACATTAACACCCACAAAACATCATTGGAGCTAGTGGAGTTCTTTTTGGGGCTAGTTTAACGCTATTTTGAATTTTTTATAGCTTTTCCCATTTCTTTATTTTAAATCATGTTTTTTTTATATTCTCTTAAATTCTCCAAAGTTTCACCAATCGAACCAAAGCAATTCATCTGTCATCGATTGAAGTTTGTGAAAACTTTTTTTTGCTTTCCTTGAGTAACTCGCATTCAATTATATTTCAGCGCACAACATTCAAAACTCTTTTTCACTGTTTTACTTCCTTCGTTTTGTGTTTGACTTTTATTTTTCCCAAGATACACCCACCACAACGCCACAACTCCACTGGCACAAAGATCTACTCAAGGGTTAAGTGACGAGGCAAAACTTTTTTGCTCTGAATTTAAGTTATTTCTTTGTTTCATTTTGGAATATGTTGAAAAAGAAAAGGTCTGGGAATGAAAAGCCAAATAAAAAGTCCAAACGAAGGAAGACAAACTGACGTTGATTGGAAAATTTATGCCGTTTCAAAAGAACGACGAAGTGTAAAAAGTGCTTAGTAAGAAGAGTAACAACAGCAGAAACAACAACAACAACAACAACAACAACAACAACAACAACAACAAATGTTTACTTATTTAAAAAAGTTTTGTCAGAAATCAACTTTTTCGGTGAAAGCAAAAACAATCTACAGACCAACATCCAAAAGTCAGTCAACAGCAAGCCCTTTGCTGCTCTTCCATGTTGTTGTCTGCACTTTTCTTGCCTTTGTTGTTTTTGTTGTTTTTGCTATGGCAAAAGGATACAACATGAAAACTTTTATGCGCTAAAATGATTTTTGATTTAAGCCCTTTTATTTAAGGCATAGGTAGTATTACTGAACTGCTCACTTATTGGTTATACATATGTATGTTTGTTGCTTCTTCTTCGCTTTATTCTAAATTTCATCATAAATTCTCACTGCTCCACAAGAGCCAATTTTCATAAATTTAATGTCGTTCTTGTTGACCCAAAAACTTCAGACGTCATTTGCTACGCAAAACAACTTTTGTCGAACGTCAATTGGCAGAATAAATTATTGCCAAGTTTTGTCCTCGCTTGCGTATCCTTTTTAATCAGCGATAAGTTTACCAGTTCACCCTTGTTGGGTACTGAGTGATTGTCTCCTTTTTTAAAAAAAAAAAAAAGTTACTTAACCAACTTGTATTGTTTGTTGTTCTTGTTCTTTTTAAACAAACTATTTGAATCTTAATTGGATGTGGGTTAAAAGTTTGTTCTTTGATTTTCGTTCCCGTTAAATAAAAGGACTTCTCATAAATAACAAATGGTATAGAAACAATTTATTGTAACTTTGGAACAAAAATTAATTGCTCCTGATTGGAAAATTATTTTTGGAACATTTGCTGGGATGTCCAAAAAATGCATTTTGATACATTTATTTTATAGAGTAGTCCTCCTGTCAGTCTTGCCAGCAAAAACAATTACAAAAAATTCTCGAAATTGTGTCGGGGTGATTAGTTTAATGACTGATCTATCGTTTCTGAAGACGATTTGTACCAACCAGCTTAACACCTCAAGGGAAAACAAAACATTGAAAGTCGTAATCATGGTTCACAAAACTAACCAGTAGCTCGTTTCTGTAACTTTCCAGATATTTTCACTTTGACGTCATTATGACGACATTCTCACTTGCACTGTTTCTGTAATAAAATGAGATAAATAGGTGACTCGTCTCGAATGTTTTAACTCTATTTTCCTAGGAATGCCACAGCCAAAGTGTTTCTATAACTTAAAATTTGCGATTCGAATCGCTTGAAGTTCTCACTATGTTCGAACGTGGTGAGATAATTTTTTGCTTGTTTATCGGTGATTCCCTGTCAAAACACCCACGTTTCTGACATCACTATTTTTAAAATAGTCGAATTGATATGGAATTATCGTTATACAAATAATTTTCAATGATATATATACGAATATATTACAGTAGAGACTCAAAAAAAATGTGACTCGCAAAAGTTAAAATATTCGAAAAAGTTAACTAGGCTTCTATCACCACAGGAAACTCTAAAATGTTAACTTCTGTGTCAACTTTTCTGAGTTCTTGATTTATCAACCTTTTGTAGTTTTTTTATATATGGAGAATAAGCTGTACAAATAGACCAACGCAAAATAAACTGTCCAATTAGTAGCTCTAAAAGCGAAGGCGAAAGATATCTTTACAGAAATCTACACAAATAAAAGTGCGAATGATTTTATGACAAGTCACGGTTGGTTTTCAAAATTCAAGCCCCGGAGAGATTCTATTTAGGAAGACTTTACCATATAATATGTTTTAAGATACAGTGCTTTTTTCATATTCTATGTATATTTATTCATATACATATACACATATTTTTTTAAATTACACTTTTTTCCTTAAATAATTAACAATTCACAAAAATTGACAGGCCCATAACAAACGGGTTAACTTTTGTGAATCTCTACTGTATTAACACATTATTATATGTATTACAATGAACTAATTTTTTATATATATAAACTGAAATATTTCATAATGAGATTTATTCCATGAAAACTTTTGTATCATAACATAATCAGCCGCATTAAAAGAATACTCGGATCAATGTGTGTAGAAGAACCACGTTCAACTTCCTACAGAGTCCGCTGTAACTTGTTGCACAGTCACAGAGTCACAGAGAATTAAAACTCAGAATGAAATTATCACTTTGTGATGTCCTTCTACTAGAAAACTGGAATCGGCATTGATTTTTGACAAAATGGTGGGCGTAAAAAGAAAATTTACATTTTTTGTGCACAAAATTAAGGTCTTTTTAGGTCATAAATCAAAAAATATGTATTAAAAAAAAAATCAATTTAACGTCCAAGAACTATTAAATAAACTAAAAAAAATATTATTTTTCAGATGAACCAGTCTCCACATATCTTTTTTTTTTTTTGGATTCGCCCGGAGGTAAGAAATCTTCATAGATACGTATTAAAGGGCTGCACAAATGCATTTGCTTCTTTGTTTTCACCAAGTACTTTAAGTAAAGCACATCACTTGTAGAATAATTCAGCTAAGAGATAGCGCACGTGCGTTACTTGTTGCTCAGAGAACAAGTAATATTTCAACTCTCTCTCTCTCGGATCAAATGCATACGCAACTTGCTTTCGTCGATTATAAAAGTTATCGGCCGCTATCACGGCAAATGAAAAAAAAACTATATAGTTGTAGCTTGTACTCCAAATACTTGCGTATGTTGAAATCAAAAGGCAATATCAGTTTCCTTAACCAGTTACAATTATCAGTATTATCAGCTTAAATGGAGGGTCAGAGAGGGTTATTATGTATGACGGACCCCCATTATTTTTGCAATAGGAACATTTTTTCCTTTGGGACTTGTCCACTACGACCCCTCTTAAGGGGTGCTCCCATACAAATTTTATGATTTTTGTATATTTATAACCTACACTTACACTTGAACAGGGTCCCAAAGGGAAAAAATGTTCCTCTTGCAAAAGTAATGGGGGTTGGTCATACATATTAACGCTCACCGGCCCTCCCTTATAACCGGGCACCACTACATTTAAAGCTTCTGTACTGTTTCTGTGTTTCTCTTTTGTCTTTGATTTGTTGTTGGCTTTAGTGTTGCTATATAAGTTTTTGCTCTCAATTCTTACGCTCAACGCTCCCGGAGCGCTCTCTGCCCATACCCGCTTATAACCATACATGCAATGCAAATTCATCTTCTAGAATACTCAAGTACTTATAGTACTTGCTTACTTGTACTCCTCTTGCAAGTTCTTTTTATTTACATAGTGAATGAGTGAGAGTCAATAACTCATTTGTTTTGCCTTCAACTAGTTTTTTATATACGCATACTACCAAGTATTTGTGCTCACGCTCAAATGAGAGTGAAAGAGCGAAAGTAATTGCGCACCATACAAATGTTTTATAAAGCGATTCAAATGCATTTGTGCAGCCCTTTAATACGTATGACCCGCGCCATACGCATGCACGATTTACATTCTAAGAAGTTCCCGGATCAGCCGGACTGATAGAATGCACCTACGTGCTAAGACTTACCACCTGTTGGCAAATAATAGCCTCCACTAAAAAATAGCCTCCACTAAGAAATTAAAATTAAATAAAATTTGAGAATTTTTTGTGCTTATGTAAACTTCATAAACATCATCGAATAAAAGCACATTCTTCATAATACGAAGCAATACAAGACAACATCCAAAGTTAGACCATATATAACCGCATTTATAATTGTTGTCGTTCGGCTTGGGGCCACTGTCCAACCCAAGATCCTACGTGGAAAAGAGATGCAACTCTCAAACACCAAACCAATACCAAACATAGCACAGATATACAAGTATATATTGTGCAGGCACAATATATTTATATATTCGGGTCACTAAAATAAGGGAACACCGAGCTAAAGTTATTATTTGGATATGCATTTGGGCCAACGCAGGTATAAACTTGTATGGAAAAGAGATAAACTCTGGCACACCAAGCCGAGAAACACGGTATACATGGTCAACTAAAGAAGAACTAAAGATCTAAAATAATTTCATGAAAAAATAAAGCAACGAAACTGAATAAAACGAAAACTTAAAGTATCTATCATATTCGATGATGCTTATTTGTTAAATCGTAAAATCTACACAATTATCGCGAGTTATATTTGTTATCACAGGGAATGCGTTAAGTATTCAAATGTAATATCATTTTGCGTTTTAAGACATCCACCGAGTCAGAAAAATTTATCAAGTTCAAGTTGCCATTGAAATCACTACACATACATCGCAAAGGGTCGTGAAGGGCATAATTAGAAGTGCACTGACTCAACTTAAAAAGCTGGAAATGTCTAGCTCCGCTCCTGGGGATGTTGAAGTTTAATAAAGAAAGGAGGTATTGTGAGTCTATATCACCACTGAGTAATTTGTATAAAAAAGAGACATTGAGCATAATTCTTCTGCTTCTTAAGGAAGGCAGGGAAATAATTTTGAGGCGTGTTACATAAGGGGGAAGAACAATATTGGGGTTCCAACGATAATGTAAAGCAAAAAGTAAGATCTTGGTCACCGCAAATTTAAGGTCTTTCGGGGCATTGCAGTTTTCTTCCTTATCGACGCAGTTTTTTGACCAAAATTTCAGGGATAAATCTTGAATAGTAAAGCAAAGTGTAAACCCTATAAAGTGTCTTTTTTCAAAAAACTCCCAAGGGTCCTTAACCAATTTTGCTCTCTTTTTAGTTAGTACACATTTTTTTTTTGACGTAGACGTCATTCTCGGAGGTTAGTATGGCGGTTGATAGTGATCAAGTTGCGGTTGATGGTGTTTTTAGGTCACACTTTGAGCATTTGGTGTGCCTAAAGTACTGATCGTGCAATGTTGATGTAAGCACTTGTTGGTCTACTTGATCCTCACTGGGAGAAAAATTCATGTTGAAACTCTCTAACTTATATAAATTTTACACAATTGCATGAAGTATAAAGCCAACATTTGATGTTAGTGTTTGCTTTGCGCATGGTTCTTTTTTAAGGTTACCTATTTATCAACTGCATTGGTTCATTGCATATGTATGTACTGAGTGTTGCGGATTAAAGCAAGAGGGCACTGCCAGTTAAAAAAACATATAAAACCAGCATTTGATGTTTCTGTTTGCTTTGCGCATGGTTTTTTGTTTAAAGCTTAGTATGCTGTATAAATGAAAATTCCGCAGCATATAATTCCACACAGTGTAGAGTCAAAATTTTTGGGTGGAGAAAAAAGCAACTACAGAACAACCTTCCTCAATGCAACCAGATAGATTTTTCCTATGTAAAAACTGTAGTTTGCTCGCAAACACAACTGAAAGGAAATAAGGTAAAGGTTTATGCAAGTCTACGCTAATGTAAGTTGCGATAATTGTGCAATTTTTTTTTTTCTTTAAATTTGCGTTTACTAAGTGAACAAAGTAAATTTTAAAAATTTAAATTACAACTTGAACCTCTTGTCTGAAATATCTTCAACAACATTGGGAAGTTCCTGTATCGACATGGTAATTGTAAGATATATTGACAATATAAGCTGCAACAAATATATTTCCTACTTTTCCTATCATGAGCCAATTTAAATAAAAATTTTCAATAATGTAAATTAAATTTCATCTTTTATTGTATAAAAAGCCTTTAGTACTTAAAATGGTATGTAACAAATTGTACTAATAATTTAAATTGACTAATAAATTACTAATATATGATACGGAAAAAAAAATTAAAAAATTGTACCAACTTTTTCTATGTTTTAGTATCAATAAGAAGTGTATTGTGTTACGACGTAGTCTGTATTATAGCTGGATTTTTTTACTTTAACTTAGTTGCTTTTTTTTTTTTTTAGCTTTGAACCAAGGATTTCAGGTGGAATACCTTTTCAGTCAAGTCTGCCTTGGTTCGAAATGGGGTGATAGATTAGTGGGAAGGAAAGGTCAATCAATTGAAACAGGTGTAGGATGTTCTAAGCGTGGTGGAAAGCCGAAGAAACATGTGAATTTGAATCAGAGGCAAGTGTTATGCCTTTACCTCAGTCAATTCAAGTTATAAGGCAATCTCATCCACAAACTTCTCTACTATCAACTACAACTTCATGTCGTAAATATTGATGAATTTATAATTTCAGTTGATTAGAAATGAGGAAAGAAAATTAAGAAAGGTTTAAAGCGAAGGACCATGGCCTGGCCGGGAATCGAACCCGGGACCTCTGGGGTGGCAGTCGAGCACGCTACCAACTCGACTACCGAGGCCGCTTTCCAAAGCTGAGTGTTTCTAACTTGTTATTGTGCTAAAACAAAAGCAAATATCAATTTATATTTTGCTTAAGAGAACGAAGATTTGTTATAATTTTTTTTTTTACAAATTTGCGACTAAGATACTTAACTTGAACTTATATAAAGTAATAAAGGGAAGGTTAAATTAAATATGCAGTAGTACGTTAGGGGCAATGATAGCAAATAAAGATGCTGTAGATCGCCACAGGTGTGAATGACACTGTGTGATGATTACTCAGTGGGTGGAAGAGTGCATCTGCGGGACGAAACATCTGCTCACGCCCCTTTGGATACAATACATTATGAGTTAGTTCATTTTGTCAATTGTTAATAAATCTTATTGGTGATGTTTTATGGCATGAAGATTTTATTTTATGAGCACGCAGCTCGTGCAAATAGGTATTAGAACCACGCCAATTCTGGCAGGCTAGCCGAAGACCATCTAATATGCCGCTAATAGCCCGGATTTCAAGAATTTTATTTAAGTTAATATAGAAC
Source organism: Pherbina coryleti (assembly GCA_943735915.1). Lineage (NCBI taxonomy): Eukaryota > Metazoa > Arthropoda > Insecta > Diptera > Sciomyzidae > Pherbina > Pherbina coryleti. The sequence continues at coordinate 998,035 of OX030951.1, forward strand.
ACGCGTAACTTGCATAATTGTGTTATAATTTTGAGATGAAATATTTGAAAGACATAGTATCGAAATAACAGTATAAAAAGGTCACTTCTGGCAAATTTGAAATTGACTGAACCTCTCTTAGTTAACACAACATTTTACCATTTAACTTGAAATTTTTTTCCACTTTGATTTACTTGCTTTTAAGCAGTTCGTTCTGCATTTTATAATTAAGAACTTTTAAAGGATTTATTTGAGAAATTTCTTTCCTTTTTATTCCACTATTTCTGGACAGAATAACGTCAGAACTGCAATTCTCCAATGAACCCTTTACATCAATAAGTGACATTTATTAAATAGTTTTGCTATTTCTATGCAGTTCATGCCAAGTTCACTCATTTCAATTGACGCTTGTTAACGTTCGTTGCGGCCTAGCCCAATTTTCAAGAATCTTGAAGAACAACTTAGAAGTTTGTGCAAAAATCTCAAATGGCTGCTCGGTCGTTAACTTGTTATTGGTGTTTTTTTTTTTTTTTTTTTTTAATTTGACGTTACAAAAAACTAAAGACAAATAGAACGAGTTTCTTTTCAAATTAGTTCCAAATATTACGTTTGAGTGAAAAGTTAGTGTTTTGTGAAAAAATAGAAAAACTTTTATCGTTGTTTTTTAAAAAGAAAATTCAAACAACAACTTTAATTTAATATCGCATATCAGTTAATAATAATTCTAAAAAAGACATTATGCCAATTATTTATTTTTCATTACAAGACAATACGATAATTTGCCTCACGTCAAACAAAATTGTCGTCTTTTCAGCCATTGACTACTTATTAATTTGTATTTTTATTTAATTAGGAATTTAAAATGAAATATTTTTAAACTTCGACCATTTTACATTTTTATCAATTACAAAAAAATTATAAAAATATTTTAAAAATTATTTTCAAAGTTTGAGAATGGCATGGTTTAGAATAGGGGTGGGCAAAGTTACGGGCAAAATGCCCATACGTCAGCGCAGGGCGCTCCATAGCTCACTGAGCTCTCTGTGAGCGTAACTTTTCACATGTACATAAAGCTCACAACAGAAGAGAATATAATTCAGTCGTTCGCTGACGGTGATGCTATACACCAAGGGAAATAACGCATATTAGCATTATCCACGCCTGAGTATAAATTTTATTCAAATATTTACGTGGATAAATCAAATGTTTTCCTTACAACTCGTTTTTTTCCCGTATTTGAATTTTATTTATACCACACACGTACACACATATTTCATACAAGCAAGCAGCAACAGCATCGCACACTTACACACATGCTCCGACAAGCCGCAACAGCATCGCACTTTGTTCCTGAGTTTATTTCTTGCATTTGCAGTTCTTACAGTTCTCATTTGGTTATTGTTCCAAGAGTAATATATTATGCATGTTTGGCAAAGAAGTTAAATTATGTAGGGTGGAGTGGCAACTCGGTATTTTCAAGAATATAGTGGACCGGTTGTCATTTACCTGCATAATTTGCTTCTGCCTAAACATATTTTGTACATTACTTTTTTGTTCTGTAATTTATACTATGTTTGACAGTTGGTGCAATATTAGTGCACCAACTGTCAAAAATAGTATAAATTAGAGAACGAAAAAAGTGAAGCGATAATAAATTATACAGGCAATGGCATTTGATGAACGCAATATGAAGAAAATAATACAATAAAACCATTAATAACATATTCAATTTAAATATTTTTTTTTTAAATTCAATATTTTTATTCAAATTTTCTTTAAATGCGATAGTTTATTTTCAAATAGTAAATATTTGAAAGATATTTTAAAAAAATTCATGCATAATTTTAATATATTTTTTATTAATTCTGTTTAAATATTTAAATATTTAATTAAATTAAAAAAGTATTCAAATAAATTTTAAATATTTACGTAGTCGATTTATTTAAATGCGTTATTGGTGCAAAAATGACTCGCTTTTTGGATAAATTAAAAAAGTTTTTGGATAAATTTAATATTTTTTTCCCTTAGTGTATAAACCTATGTCGTTTTGCGCTGCAAATTATGTGTACACTAGTGAAAAATCAACTTATTGTAGATTCATAGTACTTATGCACATATTTTTTTAGTTTGTAGAATTTTATATTCGTATATAGCTATTAAGACTTTTTGTATTGTACATTCACATTCCTTATTAATTTTTTTTTGATTACTTGCTTACTTATTTTATTTAATTGCTTATTATTTACTTACATATTTTTTGTTATTCATTTTTATTATTGATATTTACTAAGATTTTATAATATTAAAATAATTATTCGTATATATTTAGGTTTCATATAATTCATTCATATTATCTATTAAGATTCTTTGCATTATTCATTCATATTACTTGTATTAATTAATTTCATAGAAGAAATAATGAACAATACGATGACTAAAAATAAATACATAAAATAAAAAAGAAAAACTTACAAATCTAGATAATTGTGACAACTATTTCGCTCAGTGTGCTCAATTCGAGAGAGCACCAATACTAACAAGACAAAATAAAATGTGACTGTGTTAGAATGCCCAGCCCTGCCATACAAGTATTTTGGTTGCCCGCTGCTTGCTTCACGGGCGACAGCATTGCTTCATAAATTCGATGGTAAAGGAAACGAGGGACATGCACAAATATAATGAGATAGAGCATAAGAAGAGCATAATATAGATTATTATATAGAATATTGCTCATTGCGCTCAGAGCAGTTCATAATCAATGTTGCATGCCATTTATATGAAAAAGGGCGTTTTATAATTTTACTATTTAATATTTTGAATTTAATCATGTTTATATCTCGATAACGTCTTGTGTCCAACACTTGCTTTTAAGTAGTTATGCGCAAAATAAAAGTATACATTTATTATGGTGATTCAGTTCTAAAAAAATATTAGTTAAAAAATATTAGTTAAAAATATGTTAGGAGGCAGATGTAGAAATATAATGGTTGCATGCTCTTCCGAAACAATTATAAATATGCCAAAAAGTTGATTTTGCAAAGCGATTTTATAGCTGTTGGTAGTAATTTAAAAAAAAACTCCCTTTTAAAAAGCAATTCTCTTAAATCGCTATATATGCAACACTTACTTTTCACAACAGCATGCTCTCGCTCTTCCGGTTTCTATAAAGCACACTGAAAACAAAGTAGTGCTAAAGTGGTTTTTGCAGAAATCTTATAGATATAAGAGATTTTTTCTTTGCTCTTATTTGCACTGCGAAATGAAATAAATGTGTAGTGGACTGATTAGAAAAATTAAACACACTGACAGCTGGATAAAGTGAAATACAGATAAGCAAACGGACATGTAAAAAGCTGAAAACAATCCATTTTAAATTTTGGTTTGTATATCTCGGCGAAAAGTGCACAAATTTTTACAATGGGATGGCGATGGGATAATGATAATGAAAATAAAAAAAACAAATGATGTCATACAATGTTAGATTTGATTTCTTGAAACAAAGAAAGTGTTGTAGATCTTGAATGATTTTAACAAAACATAAAAAAAATAATTCTGACTTCATGGTTGGTGATTTATAAATAGTCGTATTTTGAAAAAAAATTTCTAAACAAAAAACTACTGCAATAAAAAATTATACAGTTTGATGCAGAAGCATCAAACATTTTGCATGGATGAAATTTTGTACAGGGTACAATTTTTCGTCATCTATTCAAGGAACAGGCCAGCGCAGATATATCTGCTTGACGTTCGCTTGAACACTGCAGCTTTGATCGTTCTGTACGTGAGGTGAATACATATTTTTCTGCACTAACGCAATCTCAAGTGCGCTCTTGTGATTGCATATTGTGAGAGGATTACAGAGAGGATTTTCCATTCCGCAATCCGATTCACCCCCAAATTCATAGCGCAATTGATTTCGCACGCTGCTTGCCCGTTGCTTACACGCAGTCGCAGCACGTGCAAGAATTGTGCCCGCCCCTAGTTTAGAAGATAGTATATTTTCTTAATTTTCTTCTTGGCACAATAGTACTTAAAATACTCTAATTTTTTTTAATTCGTAAAAAGTGCTGCTGAAAATCATTGATTGTTGTCAGAAGTTTTCGATAAATGTACGTCTGAAGAGAGTATTGACCTGAAGCTATCTTTCGATGTCGAAAGACATGTCAAAGTAAGTATTATTGCAGCATAGCAACGCTCCTCATGTTTTAAGATCGATCGAAACCTATTTGGGAAATAGTGAAAGGAAAGTTTTCCGCAACCGTTGTATTAATAATTTGTCCAATCGAATAATTCCCTTCCTGAAGTACGCTTCACTTCGGATGATGGGTCCAGAATTGACTTGATTCGTTCCTATCCAAAAAAGATAAATGATTTTTAAGCAAGGAATCCATAAATTCAACTGTCACAGCTTCCTACTTTCTCAAGTAGTTCTCAAATTTATTTTCTTAAATATTTTAAGTTATATATCCAATAGTTATCGGAAAATTTATTTTTTTAATATTTATTTCAGTAGAGAATGAAATAAAATCTACATGATCCACAAAACTTAGAGATTTCAAAGAACGATTCAAAGTTTAAAAGCCCAGTAGGAAAAGCGATTATCCCAAGATAGCTTCTTGGCACATCCTTTTAGACCCGGCGATCATAATACTTTACTACCAAATGCCATATCTCTTTTTGTATGGATCTGCTACGTAAGGGGTATTAATCCCTTCGTGACATCTTCGAGCACGTAAGACGTGAATTTTGTCCCATTTTGTTCCGTTTCTTGACCGTTGCTTGTAATAACTACCCCTGTACTAACCGAGATACAGGGATTTTCTAATAATAACACACCTCTTTTCCGTATACCACCCACATTTTTAGAAGGGCACCTCCGTGGTCTCTATCTGTTGACAAAAAATTACGGCAATCGGACAGTGCTTTAGGAGCTATCGATGTGCATACATTAAACGGACTTAAGAAACGCCTTCTTTTTCTTAAGTCAGTTAAAAAGCTTATTCCGCGAAAAACTGTTTCATTTTGTTTTGTTTTTACTTTTGCATTTTTCGCAATTTCTTTCCAACACAGTGCTCTACAGCTGCCGTGTTCATCTCCTAAGGTATTAGTGTTTTTTTTTCAATACTTAAAGCAATAAGAAAAGATAGATCGCTTTAAGGAGGTGTTCGCATAGCTTCCGACTGGGAGCCTTCAAGAGCTAAAATCAAAGTAAGTATTTTGAGTTCATAATCATGAGTTGGGGGATACACCAACTAAGACATTGTCTCCCATTTTTTTTTCCAGACAAGGGTATAATTTGAATTTTGCTTTTATTTTATGCGTACAAAACTAATAAATAGAAATTTAAAATTTCCGCAGAACATTCCCTTCAACGTATACCTCTAAAATAATTTGCGGCTAATGACGTCATAAAATGTTGACTAAGTTTAGAGCTAGCACAACTCGATTTATAGAATTGACTGCTTCGGAGAATCCAAATCCTAGCCCTAAATTTGATAACTTTAAAATTGTGCAAATATTTAAACTCTTTTCTCTGCTCCATTTCCATAGCCATAATCATGCCCATGTCCATATCCAGACTTGTGCTAAGAGGCGGTTTTAGCCATATCTGTCGGATGCTGTTGCTGATGAGGTCACTTGAAGCAATTATCAGCCATGGCCACAAGTAGAGCATTTAATGGAAGTACACGAAAACACACACACACACACACAAACAAACTCATTGCAAAAGTTTTTAATAGCTTTGTTCCTGGCGTCGGTTAGCGCACAGCGCGGAGTCAGAGGAAAAGAAACACATAAAACTGACTAAATGCACTTTTGCAGAAAAGTTTGCTAATCCACATGTTTATGGCTCGCATATGAGTTTTTATGGTATGGCACAGTTTCATCCCTACCCACGCCCTTGACATCCATCAACTGCTGGATGATGTTACTGCTGTCCCACCTCGACGACTGCTGCTGCTGCTGCTGTTGCCACTGGACTTGAAGAGCTGTTTTTGCTGAAGATTGAGATTGTTATATTGACCATCGACGCATCCCTAGCTGTGGAAGTCGTTAGGAAAATTCAAAAAATAAGAAAAACTTTCATAATTGAGCAATCGCTCGGAATTTATAGTTTGAAGTTTGGATGCGAGCCTGCAAGGATAACAGTAAAATACAAACAGCAGAAGCGATGTGGAGCAGCTTCAATGAATGTGCAGAATACGCGTTTTTTAAGTTTTTCAGTTTCTTCTATTTTGTCAGAATAACGGCGATAACTTCTTTGGAAAATTAGATTGTTTTTGTTTTATTTTTTTCCAAAATCTAGAACTGAATAGACTTCTACAAATACACAATTGCAAAAATTATTTAAAATTCTGTTGAATAACTTTTTCAGATTTGAGCATAAAAGTTTAAGGAATGATTTTTATGGCGCTACAAGGAAAAGTTGCTGTGAAAAAATTCAACTGCAGTGAGGTGTAAACCGACGTACAATATTTTCCATTTAAAGCTACATGATTTTTTTGTTATGATTTTGAATATTGTAAATAATTAAACATTGTTGTTGTCGCGAACTTGTTTTGCGGTCATCGGCAAAAAATATTCACTCTCGAACATGACATCTATTTCCCAGCTGGCCACAACTCGTACACACACAAACATGCACCGTGGTGCACAGTGGTTGAGTTGGCAGAAAAGTGAAGCTAAAAGTTGAGTTCCATCCAATTAAAAGTCCCACAAAGTTATTTAACTATTCGGAGCCACTGTGCAACATGCGACCTCAACTTCAAATAAAAACACACACAGATGCACAAACATACAAACTAAATTGATACCTTCATCTGCAGGATTACACCGCGGCGGATTTTTTTTTTGCTTTCAGCATGTTTGCTATGGTATACACGGGAGATGAGGGGTCATGTTGTCAGCAGCGGTGTGTCACTAAAACATGCCGACCTAAACCTAAACTGCAAAATGTTAGCTAAACACACACAAAAAACTTTAAAAACATAAAGTTGTGTATTTTTCACAATTTCATGGCGAGGCGCTTCGAGGCTGAATTGACATTTCCGGTAAACTAGAACGTCGACCAACGCAGTCGGTGGAAGGAACTCTGCGTGGTTTTTCACAGCGCAGCGACAAACCTGAACAAATTTTGGTGGGATTCGTGCTACCTGCCTGCATGTGTGTTCCTTATTAGACTCGCGTCTGTATCTGCATATGTGTGTGTGTGGGTGTGTGTGTGATTTTATTTGAGCTATCCCAACATTCAAATGTGGATTCCGTGTGATTTAGAACTTCAAATTGAACGCCTGAAACAAGCTCAACGCCGCCCCTACCCGACCAAAAAATAAACCCCGACCATCAACAACATCAGAAACAAAAAAGGAGTTGAACAATTTTTACTTTACATAACCTCAACATTTGTGTATGTTTGCCTAAAAGGCGGTGGATCCAGCAAATAAATTTGTGGTCGAATGTCCTTGTTGTTATAAATGCTGATGTTGTTGTTGTTGATATTTTAGTTGAGCTACCTTATCTAATTTATATGCAAAATAATGTTAAGCCGGACAAAACTTTATGCAAATCACAAAAGAAAATTACGACTTTCCAAAGTAGCAGTCGAGGAAGTGGAGCTGAATAGGAGGTGCGACACTGTTCAGTCGCCCGCACAAGTTTGAGCTCACATACGACGACACTTGGCTGTCTGTCAGCCCGCAACACCCGGCGGCTGGACGGTGTGACGTTAACCACAGTTTCACAACGAATGACAACTGTGACAACTTTTTAATTAGTCCCTTTAGTTATGTTGGTGTTTATCCCTTTTTTGGCTCTTTTTTGTTTTTGGTTTTTCTTTTCTGTGTGATGTCCTTTTCAGTTCGTCATGCTGTTGCTGTTGTGGCTGGCACTTGACATATGTTAAATTATGCAGGAGCAAAAATTGGGAGAGCAAATCATTCATATAAAAGTGCGTGAGTCGAGAGTCGAGCGTCAAGGGTCGAGTCCACACGACCTTGATCGGGACTTAAGTAGGGCTGGGACTTTTTTTAATTAATTCATTAAATATGTATTTAGCATTGGAGTGACCCTGCTTGTGGCTTTGTATTTAATTGCGTGGCTCAAGAATTATTGTGTCATCAAAAGCTGAGCCGATATTTACACACGAGTGCTCACAACTACAACAACTACAACTACAACTAGATGCTGTCAGTTATAAAATTTGCTAGACATCCTGAGATCTGCAACATTTGCTCTAACATTGAAGCAAGTCTTGTTGACAGGAAGGAAGTAAGGAAGAATGAATGACGACGAGTAAAGCAACATCCTTTTTGCAGTCACAGTGAATTTAAATTTTTTGGCAGCGGCTGTTGGAACATTTGTTGTGATACATGCAAAAATTTGCATAGTCAGCCCGACGGCTAACGGCATCTATTTTGGCGTTTTGTCACCGTTTCGGCAATTTTACAAAATACTTTACTACGCGGCTTGTGGCAATGGCAATGGCAATGGGTGACGGCGATGGCATCGATTGGCAGGAGCATAAGCTGGGATTGGGTTCGACGTCGGTACTTGTTCAGATGTTGTCAGCTGTCACCTCGAGGATTATGCATGTTGGCTTGATGTCTGTTCATCTGTCGGTCCACACACACAAACACTAAGATACACTACAACACACGTTGACACACACATAAACATGGAAAGGAAACGTCAGGAGAATTGGCAACAGCAAAGAGAGCTTAACTCTGAAAGTATGCACATGGCCAACATCATCAATGGGTAAAACATATGCACAATGGGGACAACTTTGACTACGCTGTAGTCATCGAAGCATTGTAACATCATCATCACATGGAATAATTTGCATAAAATATTGTTGTTGTTATTGCCTCCCTTCAACAATCCAACTTTTTAAATTCATCTAGTTTCCTAAACTTTATTGTAGTCACTGTCGCTCTGTACTTTCTCTTACTTTTCTGTAACGGGTTTAACCCTATATCCCGTAAGACTGAGACAGCCAGCGTATTAGTCAGTGTAATTCCGACGTTTCCGTTTTTCACTTTTTTCAACTTTTTTTTTTTGCTTTTGAAAGTTGTTTTAAAGTTTTTGAAAAAAAAATATATACAACAAAAACAATACACCGAGAAAAAACTTCTGCAAAATAAACAAAAAACCTAAAAAATAAATAAATAACTGGCCATTTCAGCCCTTGAAAGGACTTTGACCTAGCTTCTTATGATCAATTGTGTTGTGCGTGTTATTAAGTTTGTACACAATTGACCGAGAAATGGACCTACACAGGCTTAACGCCGACTCCGAACGGCGATGAACGGAATGTTCTTATTCTCAAGAAGCTTTACATGGCATTTTTATTACTCTCTGAGGTTTGCCATTTTCTGCAGAGAGGTGGCGGCCGTACAGAAAAATTATTTTAATTCAAATAATTTTCTGTCGCTGCTGGGGTTCGAACCTGGGTCTCCAAAGTTCGTTGACATAGCGGCCACGCACTTTAACCAACTACGCCACGGACGCCACAAACAAAAAACTTAGTATAATTTATAAGATGTCTTCGCAATTTGGTGCCTCTCATGTTTTTCGTCAAAACATCTAAATTTTACATATATAACTTACCGATATTCATTTGGATAAATTAACCAAGTATTTTGTAATTGCAAATTATGGCTCCGACAGTTTATATTAGCGTGCTTGCTTAATCTGACGAAAATAGTGTTCAAATCCATACCATTTTGATAAAGTGTCAAAGTTTTCGATGGCTTACCCATACTATTGATAAATATGTTGTATACTTGGCTTGGGTAAATCAAACATTTTTACTTTTTTTGGCAGTGTATCAAAGTATGTGATTTCAAAGCAATATATAAAACAATATATTATTTTGGTAAATAAGTATAAGTTTTCAATTTCCATACAACTTGGTGCCATCCAAGCCGGCTTAGGTGATTTGACTATTGTTTTTTTTTTCGGTGTAGTTTATTTTTTTGAGAGAGAATATACATTAAGGTGGATCGTTTTATTCAGGGGTAAAAAAAAAACATTTTTCGACACTCATATTCTGGGAGCAGTATTCATGAATTTCTGAAATCCAAAAGGATATCGGTTTGACCGTCTGCCAGCGGTTTTTAGGCATCATTCACGATTTTTTCACCAATAAAGCCGAAAAACTACCCCAAAGTAGGTGCAAATTAAAAATATATGGGGCCTCAAAGTTGTGTATAGGAAGATTGTTAGATTCTAACCTTTTTTTTAGTGCGACAGTGTTCAGATTTCGGTCAAAATTCGGGTATTTTTTACAAAAATCGCTTTAAATCCGCTATTTTAAGTAAATTTTCGGAAATTTAGTATTTTTAAAAAAAAAACTTGATGTAATCTTATGATTTTTAAGAAAGCTGCATATTTCATAACGTAAAAAACAATTTTGGTGGCTGCTTGCCACACATTAGATAATGATCAGTTTTGAAAGGATAAAGAATTTGTTTATATATAAACTTATTACGTCCTATCAAAATTCTTCCAACAACTTTCATTTTATGTAATCCGCTAATAAAAAGGTGATTTATATATTTTTGTGAAACAACTCAATGACCGAAATAAACAAAAATTATAAGAAACTAACGGATCCAGGCAAACGTTGTTTTGCTCTAACAAATATACGTACGGATTATATATTTTTTTTTTTTTTATTTTATTTTATTGATTGTTATTGAAGTTGTACTGTGGTGCCCCTCATTGAGACAAAAAATAACTTCAAACCATTCCTGCATCCTAACCAACATATCGTCGTTCGTAAATTATTGTGTTCTATATCACAAAATTGAAAAAATTGAGATAAGACTGGTATATAGGCAAATTTTTCGAGATCTATCGATCTGTGTCATCAGTTTGCTTTTATCTTTTATAGTTTTTGAAATATGAGACATCGACTTTGTGCTATACAACACTGTTGTGACAGGCTTCGTAACCTATTGTGTTCTATATGCAAAAAATCGTGCATATAGAACAAAAACGAAGCAAAAATACTAAGTAAAAAAAATATTTTTTTATTTTGTTCTATATGCAAGTCTAAATAAAGTTATTAAAGTTATTATTTGGAGGTCTTTGTATTTTGCTTTTTTTTTTGTTTTTTTTTTCTGGTTTTTTCTTAGCTTCACATTGCACTTGGCAAATGAAATGAAACAAAAAAGAAAAAATCCCACTTTAGATTGCAGTTGGTAAATAAAATGAAACAAAAAAGAAAAGAAAATACCCATCATCAATAACATAAGGTTAGAAGTTAAATTTTACAACAACGTTTAAAAAAAGCTTAATACTAAGAATAAGAATGGATAAGCAATAGATAAGAAGATATCATTGGAGAAAGTAAATGATGTGAAAAGTTTATACAACTTTTTATCACTTGATGCAGTGGCATACTACAATAGGGGTATTCACGGGTTGATGCGAATTGCAAGAATGCGAAAATGCAACATATTTTTCGCACTAACGCGTGAACATCAATATTGTAACTTTACTCATTTGAATCAACGTAAAAACTTAGCCTTTTTAAAGTTTTACCCAGATGGCAACTATGCTTGAAAACACCCACAAGCACCACAAGTACAATTTTTTGCCTTCGTCTTTTTAACAAACTTGCTCCAATAAAAAAATCTCCGTAAATCAAGCATGAACTTCGTGGAATCGAAGTCAATAGAATTTGGTTAATTTTTTACTTGATTTTGTAGTCGAGACTTACCTTTTAAGAAATTAACAGGTATTGATTTAAGTGGACTCATAAGCACATATGTATAAGATTAAGTTTAAAATTAAGTTAATATTATAATATATGAAATACAGTTTTTATTGAGTGAAATCACATTGCTTTTCATTTCTCCAATACATATTACATTTTGTTCTATATGCTATAAAACAAGAATAGTTTCGTAAATAAGTGCATATAGAACAAATTATTTTTTTTTAAACGCATCTTACTCAAAAAAACGCTTCCAAAGATGAAAATTTTTTTTGACAGAAAAAACCACAATCTCTTGAACTTTCATTGGTAAGAAAATCGCGGCAGATTTTTCGGTTCAGTTTTTTAATAAACTTTAAACTTGATTTACCAAAAAAACATTTTTGTCATATAGAACACAATAATTTGCGAACGACGATATGTTCTAAATAAGAAGTGATGAGGCTTCGCACATACGCACCAAAGATTATATATGTAAAGAAGAAGAAGATAACACCGATGATATAAGAAAATAAATCGAACCGATAACGGGTTTCCAAGGCAATATACATATCTTGCCCCCATTAGTTGTATAGGACGATAACTCCAGCACTAAAGGGAATGCAATAAATTATTGTACAAAACAAGGAAATGTCAAATTGCAAAGAGTGAAATCATCCTGAATTTATTTAAATTTTTCTCAATTTTTCTAAAATCATTATCTTCCATTTGTTAAACGAAGTTTTGGACTTTTTCAACCTACACTTTACTTGTACACGATGTCAATATTTAGGAGAAATAAAAAATTTGGTTCCTTCCAATTCTCTCAACATTGCGGGTTAGATGGTTAAGCTCGTCAGTGTACATCCAACCTTCAGACACTTTCAGTCCTTTTTCGTTAGTCGACAACATTAGCATATGTTCACTCATTTCCGTCCATGCATGTGACGCCAAAAAGTGTGAGTTTCATGACGTCATACTTTACTTCCGTTCCCTTTTTTATTGTCTTGCCAGATACGATTGAGAATATGTCATGGAAACACTTCATTGCTCGTCCAATATCCATTTAAAAGCTGTAATTATTGGTTATACAATGCATCTTTGTACTTTAAGTTAGCAGAAGGGTTCAGTTTGAATTAAGGGTTAATTTGTTTTTATATAGCTGACATGGAAAGTGAAAATTTATATTGCAAAAGTTTTTGAGATCAATTCCTTAAGAATTGTATTAAGTGGAGCTGAAATCATCACCGTAAGCTTAACCTAAGCCAAAATCGAAGAATACTTACGTTAAATTTTAAGCAGATATACTTCTGAGGAACATTCACAATTCACAAAAAAAGAATAGTTGCCTTCAAAGAAAACTATTTCAGTAACGTCGTGTTAGAAATCAATTTAAGAAAAGCCACTACCTTTCACCGTGAAATGGAACGGTTGCAACTATCGCTTGAAGAGAAGAATTTTTGGAGGTCTCAGTAATCGAGTAGGTAGAGCACCTAACTACCACCCCAGGGGTCACGGGCTCGAATCGCGGCCAGGCCAATGTACCTACGTTTTAACCTTTCTTTCTATTTCTTATCAATTGAAATTGAAAATTAATTTTTTATTTTCGACTTAAAAGTGTGGATGGGATTGATTTATAAATGAAATTGACTGAGGTAATGACATAACACTTTCTTCAGAATCTAATTCACATGTTTCTACGGCTTTCCGCCATAATTAGAATACCTACACATGTTTCACTTGATTACCTCTTCCTTTTCACTAACCTATCACTCTATTTCGAACCAAGGCAGCCCTGGTTAAATGAATGCAATACCTAATACCCTTGGTTCATATTAAACAAAAAAAACAACATTTAGAAATTATCTTCGACTGAACCGAAGTTAAAATTCTGCCACGGCCGAACCAAAGTATATTAAAAGTCTTAAGCAGTCAATAAAATGTTTTGGATGGGAGGTAGGAGTGGTTTTCACCCGCTCATTTCAAGTCAATCTATTGATTTTTTGTGCAATTAAGGGGGTATATATCCAGAACTTCTTTTTTTCAAAAATTTTTTTTATATTTTCTTAGAGCTTTAATTCAAGAATATGTGGTGAAAACTTCAAGTCGACATCTCAAAAAATAACAAAGTTATAGCCTAGGGAGTGAACCGCCTTCTAGAGCGCGCAGTGCTGGCTCTTATTTTCAAACGCGTTTTTCTCGAAACCATGTTTTCAAGGTCGGTGACCAAGATTTCTCGAAACTCAGTGAACCGATCGTTTTGATTTTTTTTTGCAGGCTTATTTTACACATAATAATCTCGTACTTGTCATAGGATTTTTTTTTCGTAGTTTTGTTTATTTTTTATGCACCCCATACACTTATCAATTTACCGAACAACTTAGTTGGCAACTGAGTGACATTTGAATCGACGACGTCTCTACACACTATTCGATCGAGTTCCCAACTTGATGAGTTGCGTATAAAAAATCAAAATATTTTAAATTTTCTTCAACCGACTCGACAACTGCCAAATAAATCAACTGACTGCACAAGTTGATTTTCTGATAGTTCTGTCGAAATTGGTCTGTAAGTTGATAAGTGTATGGGGTGCTTTATACGCAAAATAATGATGAATTTTTGGTCGAAAATCTTTAATTTACGTTCAGAAGTCCGACATTTTGTGAAAAATCAATAATTTCAAAATCGGCTATGACAAGTACGAGTTTTAAGTATCTAGTTTAATAATATTTTTCATTTTTTTGTTTCAGTTGAATTCAGGAGGAGCAATCTTGGTCACCGCATTTTCAGAGCGTTCTACTGAAAATGCTGTATCTACCTTATAATTAAATTTTTTTTAATAAAAAAATACTTAACATACTCTTGAATGTGTATATTTTAAGGTTTAAAAACCTTCATTTTAAAATATCCCTTAGGTTTCCTTAAAAAAATGCAAAAACATGACCATTTTTTGTTCGGTCTCTGGGTATATTTCCCCCCATAAGAGATTTTACCTTTTTGATAAAGTCCCTTTATTTGGGAAGTTGGAGTGGTTTTTATTCGATTTGGTTGAATTTCATACTAAGAGTTCATTTTGAGTATCACAGCTCAGGAAAATACTTTCCAGACTACCTTCCTGATCCAATGAGTTGCATTTTCTGCAAGTTTTTAGCAGTTCGAGGAATATCATTAGCATTTTGGGAAAGCCACACATTTTTCTCGATACCATTCAATAAAATCAAGCATTACCAAAGGCAATACATCGCCATTACATTAGCAATAATAGTACCAACAACAACATCATAAGCCTAGGAAACAAATTACAACTCATCAAGCATGGCACAACACAACATTGTTCAGCATTAGATACTCTACTATTTCAGCGAAAGGGGGTGGCAAATGGAGCACCCTGACAAATCAAACGTATGGCAGGAGGCACACGCATTGCCACATTCTCACGCAGACAACTGCATTGAGCTAGATGCACATCGGTTGCCTGTTTGTATTTATAAGCACATGTACGTTTATCGCGTGCCTTAATCCTTTTTGCAATTAAACGCAACGACATGTATTTCGAATTGGTCTGAAGAGAGAACTGCTGAGTGGCAAAGTGGGCGAAGGTGGTCTAACAGACGACTGTCTGTCCGATTGCACTGCGGTCGAGGCTCATTGCGCAATTTGCATTCGTACCGAAAAACTTTAATGGAAAATGTTGAATGCAAATCTAGTAAAAGCTGTAAAGCAACGGTAATTCAACATTGTAGCCGCTTTGAAGCACTAGACGCGACGCTTGCTGACCAATGCTACAGCAACAAAGGCGTCAAACAAATACCAACTGGTTCTCGGTTGAGGGCCCTTCAATTCTATTTAACTTCTTTGGCAACAACGTGCAGCAAGGAAGACTCTGGGTAGGGTGGCAGCGATGGGTGACCGTAACAAGAGTAGCGCACCATAGACGCTGCATTTGTGCCCGTTATGCAAATGAATGCAACGCATGATGCATGAGATGCACTCGGCTTGGCAAGGTTGTGGACTCTTTGCCCATTCAGCTGCAGCTGCTGCTGCTGCTACTCTTAGCTGGGCCAGCGTATCCCGCTTTGTTAACATTTACTCAACTGTTCGTTTACCTGGTCATTTGGTCACTTTCGCAATGTATTTGCATAAGTTTGAGGGCACTTGTTTGGTTAGCGTTTGTTGTGTGTGTGGGGATGTTTGAATGTGTGTCTCGTTCTGCTTGCGTAATACGTGCGTACTAGATATTTACACATATGCATGCATCCACATGCAGATACATGTAAATGGGCATATCCGTGTGGTTAGGGATGCAAAAAGCAAACAATTGAATCGTTCCACCAAAACGAGCCTCTTTCTCTTGCTTCTCTATCTTATTCACTCTTTAGTATTCCGGCAATTTTGTGAATTTTTTTCAATGTTTACTTACTGTCCACACACACACACATCCTTGCCAGCCAGCAGCTTATCTTTACAATTCAGAATTTTATTTATTTACTCCTTGCCGACACTGCTGAGTGACTGGTGGGTGAAAATCCTTCAATTCGAATGTTTGATTCGGATTTTAATTTAAGAATTTTGTTTGCTTAAATTTAATAATGTAGCTATTTTGAACATATAGATCATAATGAACATTTATATATGTATGTACGTATATTGAACGGTACATACTATGCAATTACTTAACAAATGCAGATGCGTAAAACGAATATAAACATAATTTTCATATAAATTGCTATCAAGAAGTTTTTTTTATTTGCTAGTATTGCAGATAGGAGATTAAAATTTGTCACAACTTGCAGTTTGTCAATGAAGGAAATGCAATCAATGCAGTAGAATGAAGGAAATTTCCATGAATATTATTTCGAAATAAAAACTGCTAAGAATAGTCCCGGTGTTTTCTTCCAGATTATTCCAAATTAATCTACTAAACATTGAAGTATATTGGAGTATATTTGCATGGTGCATGGTTTAAATGGGAAATCTTGAATTTAAAAAAGATTCTGCAGATAACACATTTTTATAAACCGATTGTTGAAATGTAAGAATGACCGATATTTTACCATCGCTCAGGACTGCGAAGTCGGCTCGAAAATTCTCTACCTTAACCTTGACCTCGATCTAAACCTCGACCTCAACTTCAAATAGAAACTGTTTTAACTTTTTATTTCATAAGATCTAAATATATAAGTTTATGTTTGGCGTACACCGAGGAAAAAAACAATAGTAAAATCACCTAAGTCGGCTTGGGTGGAAAAAAAACTTATGGAAATTGAAAACTTATGCTTAAATTAATAACTTAAACTTAATATTGAAATTAATTAAAAAAACAAAAAGATTATAAAATATATTAATAAAATGAAAATAGTGGCGAAGTCTGAATAAAGGGATATTTTGATAAAATACGTTGTAGAACTTACATGAAGTAGACGGAGTCGGGGTAGATGGAAATGCTCAACTTGCAACTTATTTTCCAAATTTCTAACAACACCGACAGCAATTCCTTCACTCTCAATCCTATTTTGCAGCCCTGGTTTGTTAAGAGCAGCCAGCGTCAAATATACTCTAGCCAAAGTTCATTAGCGATCACAAAGAATATTTAAGACGTTTTATTTATAACGTCTTAATTCCTTTGCAATTTATTTTGATTTGATACGTTTTCGGAAGTCTGAAAACTTTGATCATCGTTAAGGGGTTATCCCCACTTTCAGGGCAAAAAAGAACTATTTGTTAAGAAAACTACTAAAGTGTTTTAAACTAGGGCTGTTCATATTCGGTTTTTTCGAAGCTTCGAAGTATTCGAATATTCGAAGCTTCGAAGCAAACTTCGGAACTTCGAAGTTTTTGAAGCGAAGCTTCAAATGTTACTATTCGAATAGGAAAAACTTCGAAGAATTCAATTGTTCGAGTATTCGAATGATACCCAGTTTGAAATACATATTGTGTTACTACATATTTAATTATTTTAATTTGTGAAAATTTATTGATTGCTTTCTGAATGGGTAATTCATAGATGCAGAAAAAATGCTGCTACTTGTTTCAGTCAGTTTTCAATGCGACATTGAACGCGTTTTATAAACGTAAGCTCTCTGAAATGTACTTAACCCATTTTGGCCCAGAAGGGTATTTTTCTACCCCTGAACTAAAATACGGTTTAAAAAAAATTTAACTTGTATGAGCGGAGCCTCTTAAAATGCCCGTCCCAGTTTTTTAGTAGAAGGACATCACTTAATAGTAATTCCATACTCAGTTTCGTTGTTATGCGAAATTTGCAATAATGTAATAATGCCGAATTTGGCTTTCACTTGAAAAATTAAAAAAATAATCAGCGCTACGGTTATAAAGCCAAAAATGACTTTCTGCAAATAAAACATTGTTTTTGATTTTTTATCATTACAGTTATGTTATAAAGGCAATATGGTCTTGAACCTTTGGCCTTATAGCATCCCACTGTGAACTTACATTTCTTCATGCTGGCGTTTTTTTTTTTTAGTTCTTTCGGAGAAATTGAATGCATCTTTAGATGCGCACGAAGTGAACTCGTGGATCCATGCGTCTGCAATACCCGCTCGCATACATTGCATATCACTGATTGAGCATCAGAACTTTTAGTATAATAGCTCCACACCCAGAAACTCATGTTTTTTTCTTATATCAAAGTGTATCACACAGGCACAAAAATGTATAAAATATTTTTGAGTAAAAACTTCGAAGCTTCGAATTTTTTTAATGCCTATTATGTTGAACGAATAGTCAAGCTTCGAAGCTTCGTAAATCCGAAGATTTTTTACTCTTCGAAGTTTTGAAACGAAGCTTCGAACTTCGAAGCTTCGAATACTTCGAAGCTCAAAAACTTCGAATAAGAGTCATAGCCCTATTTTAAACTATCAATATATCAACTCAAAACTATCAATATATCAAACGGCGTTGCATTGAATTATTACTCGGTAAGTTTATGAGCTACGCTAAATGTTTAAAAACGAAAATTAAGGATTTATACTTGGCCTTATGACAAAAATAAAAACTCACGTCGGCAGTCTTGAAGATAGCAGCTTATGCAACAGAAATGTAGTATCGTTGCATGGAATTATTACTCGCTCAGGAGACCTGCTACGATAAATTTTATTTACAATATCGTAGCATATAATTCATTCAAACTTAATTTTTCTTTATGTAAACTTGAATTTAATACAGATCTGACAGGTAAAGGACCCAAAATACTATTTTCTTGATATTCACCTAGCTGCTTTAAAAACTGAAAACCTGGTAGCAGTTTATAGGAAAAAACAAGAATATTTTTTAAGTAAATGAAAAATAGATCTTCCCATGTCCAGCATCTTAAATAGTTAAAACATTACACAAGCCAATCACGTACTCACTTATTTTGAATGTGCAAAAATGTGTATGTTTAACTCTCTCATTATTCTTCGATTTCCTGTGCCCCACATCATGCATCCATTGAAGCTATGCCACATGGTTACCAACATTACCTTGTTGTGTGGCATAACTTTATTGAATTATGAGAACGAAACAATGACAGTCGATTGTGTGTCCTCTCGTTCTTGCGACCGACCGATAACTTGGTCGGAGTAACCCAGTGTCCTTTAATGTTTTGTTGATTTTTGACCCTTTTGCGGCGGAAGCACTTGTGGTTGACGTGCTGTTCGGATGATTCTTGTTTTTTTTTTTACTCTAGACCACGGAGTTTGTTTGAAGTGGTTTTTAAGCCTTGTTGCTTTGTGAAGGTATGTGTGTGCCTAAAATTATTTGCCGTATAAATGTCATTAGACTGATGGCTCTTAATGTACCAATGTTCACCTCCGAACATGGTTTAAGAATCTTTAATACAACCAGTCAAACCATGTTAAGCACCAAATTGAATGATGTTTTTTAAGAGAATATTTAGCTGTTTCCAATCAAAATTTCTTATGTTTTAATAATTTCACTGAACTTGTTGAAGTGTACCCTGGTGTTGCATTTAGGTAATGTATACATTTGGTACGGTCCGATTTTCAATTTAATTCCGTCTTTTGACGTGGAACTAAGTCATTCTGGGAGGTAAGTAGGGTGGTTAATTGTTTAAATCCACAAACATCTCAAATACTGGAGAAAATTCTTGGAGAGATATATTGCAGTGCACAATATTCTGTGTCTATTTTAAGATGTACAACGAACTTTTAATAAAGTAACTCCGTTAAGAAATATAAATGTTTAGAAGGATCGCCAAGAATATCAAAAATATATAAAATATCAAAATATCCTATCATTTCAAAGAAAACTTTATTCAATGATGAATTGAAAGCCATAAGACTGTGCGCCATTTGAATAATAGGTATAAGAAATATCCTCAATTCTAAATGAAATATCATTGATCAAAAATACCCCTTTGCCGAACTTTTCTGAAAATTATTTTCTCCTATTATTTCTAAACACGAATTTAAGATGCATCTTTTTTGATCCAATTTTACTTGCCAACATTTTTTATTTAAAATTAAACCACTTATTAACGGCATGGCAAAAGTGCTACGTGTACATATCGATTAAAGCGACACATGTATTCAATATATAAAATATGCACTCAGTACATGTCTCACTTATGCGATTAAAGTAAGACATTTATTCAATACATAAATACGGATACCAATACGGACTTGGGTGTTCTAAAAGGAGTCTCGAACTCGATACGCACAGGTAGGTTAAAAAATTGAGAAGAACGACATATCTTGAAAACGAAGCAAGATGGGCCAAAAAGATCGGTTTTTGCGACGCTCACGTATTGACAACCGATAGTAAAATCACATATTTGTTGTACATAGTTTATGTAATGGGTCAATAATCTATGTATTAATTGCATTGGAACTGTGCTCATTACATAAATTTCTTTTCAACAATTTTGTGATGAGTACATAAAATTCTTTACTGACTACAGCACTGCTTAAAAGCATTATGCAGTCAATACAGATTTCCACATGTACTTAAGGTATAATATACGTGTAACAACCAAAAACAGGAGCTGCTTTGAAAAATTTTTTTTAGATATAAGAAGTTATTATTTTTTTTTAAATTTATATAGGTTATTGTACATAAAAAATACTTTATAAAAATATTTTTTTTTTTAATTACAGTTTATATAGAGGGCGCTGGCTTTTATATAGAGGGCGCTGAAAATGGCATTGAAAAAAAGACATCCAAAACGGTTTGATGGATATGGCCTTTCCCATGTATCGGAAACAAAAAAATCAAATGACATTTTAAAGCATAGACCTTATATTAAGCATCCCCCGGGGTTTTGCTTTTTAATTATGGCGGAAGTTGAAGTAAAAAGTTCGAAAAATACATACATTTTCGCGCGCTTTTTTGTTTACATAAAAAGAACAAAAAAAAATAGATACTTGAATTTAGGGGGGATGCTTAAGGAACAAAATAGCGAACAAAATGCAAAAAAAAATCATTGAAATTGAACCAATAGATTTCGAGTTATCTATCGAACCGTTTTAAAGAAACTAGCTTCGAGGAAATTGCGTTTAATGTTTTTTTTATTTGTTGTATAGAGCTCAGACATAGGTTAACAAAAAAAGTTATATCTTCTGTTTTTTTTTTAAATATCGATTTAAAAATGTGTATGTATATTCTTAAAACTATAAAGAACACATTAAACAAAAAAAATTTTTTTTCGAAAAATTTACACGTACATTATACCTTAATACAGGAAAACTGTAAAATTTCTGTGTACAGAAATTTCTGTCATGAGTACATAAATTTATGTACTCAGTCCATAGGTTTTATCCTCTGTGTTCCCTTTATGTGTCTGTTCTTTAACTAGGAAGAAATTTCGAAGTGCCACATGAGATAATTGCCAACATTGACTTAGATGGCAATATGATGATCTCATGAAACTACCCGTTCTCAGCAAATGCGTGTGTGGTAAGTGTTGACAAAAACTTTTTACCTTATGTAAGCATTAATGCCAAATTTTTTCTTCTCAACTCTCTGCATAAACACTGCACATTTGCAATTCGGTCCCATTCATGTCGAATATTGGGTGCATACCCATATGCTGGAGAACAACGATGACGTGCGCTTACAGGTGCTAAAGGGTGACATATATCTGATTTCCATTTACTCATTTCATAACAACGAAGATTACTATCCACAGCCAGAGATTTTTACGCCAGAAAGGTTTTCCACTGAAAATGGCCGCACACGTAAATACCCGGACTTGGGCGCCTATTTACCTTTTGGCAATGGGCCAAGGTAATGTTTGGGTTAGGATGCATGTGTGTCGCTTTGCCGAATCTACTTTTCCGTGGCACTGGCTATCTGCACTGCTGCCAATCGACTAAAATTTCGCATGCTTTATTCCTGTGGAAGGTGTAATTTTCATCTGTGTTCGTTTGTTCATTTTCTCTTTTGCACACAAGGTATGACGTTCGGTTTGGCAAAGGCCGCCATTGTCGAGGTAATTAAAAACTTTGAGGTCACGGTTAATGAGAAAACCTGTTCGGACAATTGGCAAGGATTGTTCGGGTATGTAACTAGTCTGGATGGCGGTATATGTTTAAGCCATACAAAGCGTAGAAAATGTAAAAATGTTTTCATTTCTTAAATATATTGCGCTACTAGCTGCCATACCTGCCCATCATGTTTTCTTGCTATAATATCTTAATTTCCTTAGACGTGCCACCTAACTGGAGGTTTACTTCAAATGCACGTCCGCACATATGAACTTTTCACCTCACCTTAATATATCCTCAGCAAACCGAGAATTATACCCCGACATGCTACGAGCTACTTGATTAACATGTTGGGTTCAACTTGGAGGCAATTTGACTGATTTGTTGCTAATAAAGTTATTAAAGTTTACATTTTTCATTGCAGCTTTGAGTACATGTTGCTTGGTGCTCTAATGCCAGGCATTAAATCCATGCTAGGGAAAAACTTCTTGTTGTTTTGAAGTGAAAGCTCTTTGCACCTGAGTGTGATGCACTCATGTTGTTGTTCAGAAACTGCTTTTGCTGCACCTTCCTGTACGGAAAACCGGATATAAGCTTTAATTTAGCGTATAAAACATCAGTTGTAGGAAATAAGAACTCAAGCAATTGTGGAAAGAATTAGTTTGAAAGTTGAGAAAATGTTTCAAAAAATCTATATTATGAGATAAATTCTTTATTTCATGAGTAGTTACTTCGGTGACTCTTGGATATGTGTTTATTTTGAATTATAAACAATATTTACAGAAGCAAGCAATTGAACAAGCAGCTTCTTTGTTTTTTTCAAACTTTTTAGGTTTTTCTTATTCGGTAGATTTTGGAGTCACTGACTGACATTTTGGAGAATCTTTAATCGAAATATGAAAATTCTCATATATCGGATCATACAAATCATTATAAAATCATTAGAAAATTTGTTATTTACACGGAGGGAAATAATTTTCTTATATTGAGGAAATATTTTGCTTGATCTAAGAAAATTTAAAATTGAGCCTCATTTTCTGAAATCAAGCACTAAAAACTAAAATTAAGAAAAAAATTACACAATGTTCATTTATTTTTAAAATTGAGTAGGTAAAACAAGTTATTGATTGAAACAAGCATAGAATACTTGATAGAACCTGAAACAAGAATTGATTAAAATAAAAATATTCTTAATTTAAACAAACGCAGAGTTGGTGATTAAAAGTATTCTTGAATTAATTAGTTATTTTGATAGATTTAAGAAAATAAAAAATTATTTTAAAATTGCTTAATTCAAGCATGTAAAACTATACAACTACTTTCAATCTTAAATCTTTCAACCTTTAGCCCTAAAATGATGAGTGAAGAAACATATCACTAGCTACCTATTTACTATTTTCAGATACAAGATAAAACTTTCTAATTTTCAGACAATCAATTACTTGGATCAAGCAAATTCTTCTCTTTACAAGAAAAAGAAAAATCAAAGCAATCTAATATTGAGAAAATTGTTTACTGGGATGAAGCAAATTCTTCTCAATTCCAGGAATACAAATTTCTCAAATCGAACAAACTATTCTCGTTTTCAGCTAATTGTCTACTTGAATTTGCTGAATTGTGCTCTTAACCCTTGAATGCTCAGTGTATATTTTTGGATACAACCGAGAAAATAAGCTATTTATTTTAAAATATTGCAAAAAATAAAGAAAATTGCAGATATAAAACAAAAATTTAATTATTGGCATAACTTTGTTGGTTTGGGAAATATTGACCATCAAATTCAAAAAAATAGTTTTTTTTAATTATTACGGAAAGTTCACTTTTTAACATGAAATATCTTTTAAACTATTAACAATTTTAGAGTATCATTTAAGAAACAAATGTAGAGTTATAATAAAAAGAACTGTTTTCCACGTTTTCGCCTGGAACTCCTACAATCAAGCTGATTGATGGTATACGTCGAAATGCCCACTGTATCTTTTTGGATACAACCATGTTTTCTTTAATAACTCGTAAACAAAAATTTTTTCCAAAGAAATAAGAACGGGGTCGTGTTCAGAGGATCATTTAACACACCATAATTTTTTTTCCTACGTCCGTCCGTCTTTTTATGGATTGTACTCATCGCACCTCTGTTGCTATCTCCGTCCGCGTATTAAGCAAATTACCAATTTGCTTATACAGAACAGTTTTTTCATAAAGTAACTCTGAATTATAAGCGTTGTGTGTATACAATGAACGAAAAAACAAAGGAAGTTTTCAGTTGGGAAGCTTCAGTTTCAGTCAATTGCTGCAATTTAAAAATACGTCACGTATATGACAAACGAAATTAATTACCTGTAACTAAATGACGCGCGAAACGTTTGCAAATAACAATCCCAAGCACGACAAACGAAGTTCGTTTGCGGCAAACTGGCAATAAAAGATTTTTTTCTTTGCGTGCATGTTTTCAAAAAGCTTTACATGGCATTATTTACTCTCTGAGATTTGCCATTGTCTGCAGAGAGGCGACTGCCGAACAGAAAAATGAATTCAATTATGTGTCTGGTGAAAATTGAACCAGGGTTCTCTGGCATATGGGCCACGCACTCTACCCACTGCGCGACGGCCGCCGGACTAAATTCTAATAGTGACTCGAAAAACCACCATCCAACAAATTTGTGGCAAAAATATCAAAAGAATGTATGCTCAAAAGGAATAAACGCGATAGAAGGGATACAAATCTGTAGACAGATTTATTTGAATTTCATCAGCAATATGAAATGATCTAGCTGATCTTTACTGGCCTTACTGATCTCTAATGCAACCGTTAAAGAAGATAAGCCGAACATTCTAGCGATCTCAAAATATTAATTTACAAATATTTACCTCGTGTTAGAATGAAAAATAAAACGAAAGACCACATTGTAATGAGAATGAAACTGTTAAGTCCAAACTGCATATAAATGGTAAATCAAGCCATAATTGCTCAATGAAGTGTTCAAGCATCATTGTCCAGATATTCACGAATTTCATTTTTCTCATTTTACCAAGACCTAACGGTAAGCGTAGACCTTATGAATAACTGGTATCCAAGCTTAATTAAAAAAGAAACCCATTGAAATAGAGAACGGAACCTGTTCAAATTATGTCAAACACAAGTAGGTACACATGTTTTCCCAACTGCTCCCTGCTGCAGGTATGTGTGTAAAATTTTAATTTCAATCTTATTGCAGCCGTTTTTCGATGTGGCCGAATAAAGTGGGAGTTCTTTTTGCTGCAAAAATACACGCAATTTCCGTGTACCTTTTGTGAGTGCTGAATGCCTACTTGGATGAATACCCAAACATGCTGTATGAGGGCTTCAAGCAGAGACGGATGCATTTGTGCAAAATTACTTTGTAGTATTCGTGTGTGGATGTGTAGGTGTCTATGTGTGCCAAGGTAAACATAAACTTTAAAACAAACACATAAAGCAAAAAAAGAGTCCGAAACAGAATCAGAATCCTTGCCGGAACACAATGTGTTGGCACTTTGCGTCGGCTTGCTGGGGCTTGAACAATTTCCAGTTTGTAAGTTTGGGTAAATATTTGATTTATTTGCCATGTTAAGCCCACTCCAGGAAACGAGCTGTTAGCTCAAAATGAAACGCACGATTGGTGAAAACTCCTTAAACATGCCCATTGCCGAACTACATACTTTACCCTCTTTATTTCGCTCACGTATAGAAATTGGATTTTTAACTAGGATATTGAAATTGGAGCTCGTTCGTGGTACAACCGCAAAAATCAATCAAAATGCAATGAAACTGTCAATTGCGCGACAGGCGGTTGAGCCATTTTCAATTTTAGCCCAAGCTCAAGCCTTGCTTAGCCCCGTTTCTCCATTTCTCTCCGCCCTTCAGCCAATCATCATGCCCTAGATCCAATTACAGTCGACGCTCGTTGCCATTGTGTGGCATTTTTGAACATTACACATAATATTTTTTCCATTGACACCACCATGCAACTACTCTGAGTCACCTTTGTCGAGGTGAACTCGTGCGTTGACTGACTAGGCGAGTGAAGTCCCGGTGCCGCTGTTGCTCAATCAACATCTGCACTCAATGCGAACACCTCATGCGGCAAAAGTAATTCTGATTTTCATGTTGGTGGCAAAACCAATACTGAATGCGAACGCGTAGCTCACGTATGGGCTGAATGGTTGGTTGCATAGATGGATGGATGGATAAATGTGGGACAATAGCGCAAATGGGTTCACCAATTTATGCAAGCAACCTAGTAGCGGCGGCAATTGTTGTCGTCACATTCACGCAAAGTGTGAAGTTTAATGGAATTAATTTAAAAAAATACTTATTATGTCGCCTAAAGCAAGTTCAAAATTTTGGTAACCATGTTTACGAGTGAAAAATGGAATGAGAATGGAGTATGTGAGCCAAGCGAAGGATAAACTGACACTTTAAGGCATCAATATTCCAAGCACAGTGGGATATTCTCAATACTTATCGAAGTAAAATTAAAACTTCTCCAAATGTAGGAAAGAGAATACGTTTTAATTCAAGAAAAGGCTTAACGTGTTCGAAACAAAAATATACAAGTTAATATTCCTCAAAAAAGTGAAAATTTTGAGTAAAAATAAAACTCGCCCGGATTTGAAACGGCATTACACGCAAATAAATTTTTCGTTTACCGCAACTGAAAAATTCACCAACTACACTTCGCTTGCGAGTTGTATTTGACGCAAACGAATATTCAGTTCTCATCAACTTAAAAATATATCTTACATATATATATATATATATATATACCACAAGCTATTTCGGTCACTATTGTTTCTTATATTGATTATCTTTCTCCCTACGTCAGTCCGTCTTCTTATGGATTGCAATCATCGCACCTCTGTTGCTATCTCTGTTCGGGTATTAAGCAAATTACCAATTTGCTTACATAGTACCAATTTGCTCAAAAAGTAACTCTGAACTATAAGCACTCTGTTTATGCAAACGAAGTTTTCAGTTGGGAAAAACAAATTTTTCAATTGCTGCAATTTAAAAATCGCTCACGTTTATGACAAACGAAATAAATTTCCTGCAACTACATGACGCGTTTCTCACAATTAACTATTAATATGACAACTGTTGAAACGTTTGCAAATAACAATTTCAATCACGACAAACGAAGTTCGTTTGCGGCAAACTGGCGATACGAGTAAACGTTTTTTTTTTCGTTGCGTGTAGTTTTGTACATATTATAAAGGCGCTTAAAACGTTCAACTTATAAAACCATGAATTTTGTATACAATTGTCTATATATGATACAGCTCTAAGGATCAGGTCGCAGTCATAAAATAGTCTACAAAATAAGAGTAGAGACTAATAAATAATTTTCAATCATATAGCTTACTCTATAAAAGTATAAAGGATAACTATGTCAAAACGGCCAATGATATCAAAGTTCTTCAAGAATGTGAAAATATTGATAAGAAAAAAAAAACAAATATTGCAAAGATGTCTTCAAAACGAATTTGAGTTTTTGTACTTACAGGTGGTCTGGATACAGTTATGAACTAAGTCTGCATTGGTTTATATGATAGATCAGAAGGAAATAAAGGGGAACATGAAGTGAAAATTGTGTAGAAAATGTGAAATAAGGATGCTTTTGTATTGCCGAAAACGTAGATAAATGTATATTTGAAGCTGAGGCAAGGGTTATGTATTTAGCCTTACTTTTAAAGTCCCTACTGACGTCAACTTATTCTTTTTGCCATAAGTTGTAATTTCATTTAGAAATACAAAAGGTAGAATAGTAGGACCATGCTCGGTACCGAGGCTGGAACTCAAGATCTCATGTATGGGATGCAAGCGCCCAGTAAGACTCCCCAAAGTGTTTGACAATAATACATGTGAAAGACAAATTAGTCGTTTATACGTCCCAGTCACTCAAGATGGGTTTTTTTGAAACTTAAATTCCTTATCATCATACGAGAGTCATTGTTTGCGATAAAAAGCAACAGGTTCAATTTCAGTAGCTTAAGAATTGTTTATATAATACATATTAATATTTAAAACCACTGAAATAACTTTCCCGACATCTACTTCCAGATCCCTATATTGTCTATGGAGGAGTAAAAAGGCTACTGCTGTACACTTCGATTACTTAAACACAGAAGTTAGAACTACCAGGCCGAGCCCTTAGTCGGCTAAAATGTCAAGTCCAGTTTGTAAACGTATGTCAGGGGCACTACTATTAGTCCTCTCTACAGGAGTAATGGTTAATAGAAAATGCTTAAGACAATCGATTTTCTGCGAATATTCCTATGACGCGGGTAAGGCTACGGGTAAAGCTGGACGGTAAAGCTGGAGCGGGTAAAGCTGGAAGTTGACGAAGCGTATAAAATTATCAGAGTCGAACTAGGCAATATTTTATTGCCCGCAATATTCTCTAAACTTTAAAATGAAACCCAGTATTTTTGTAAAGCTTAAATTTTTAGTTATTTAATGAAACTCCTTCTTGAATTTTCAATTTCTGTTTCATGAATTTTCTATTTGAAAACATTTTTTTAAAACTTATATTACAGTTATATTATGTTGCCAATATCCTCCATTCCCTCACAGCTTCGTCACAATATTTTATGTGTGTGTGCGTGTGTGAGTGTGTATTTGTGCTTGAGTGAAGAGCTTACCTGATTATGAACAGAAGACGCAGCAATTTTCTAGAAGCCACATTCCTCCATTTTGATTATTAAATAAAAACCCGCAGTGCTACCAGCCAATTAGGAAAATATGTGTCACCAACACAGTTACGCTTTGCAGGGGGGGGCGCCATGGCAATCGGTACCCAGGTAGAAAAGAAAGTCTGATTCCGCCACAAAAGAAACCCAATGAAATGGATGACAAGACACTCTTCAGCCACCCGCAGCCTTGATTGAATACTTGAGAGATGTGCCATAGTTGGCATACATACACATACACACATATATACATACATAATTATGCATGTTTAAATTGTAAGCACCTACATAGGTGAGTGTGAGTTGTCAGTGGATTGGTGTGGGTGGTGTTTCATGCTAGGTAGTATGTGTGAGTGATATTTTTGATAATTTTGTCGGTTGGTTATGATGATGAGTTTATTGGCACCCGCTGCTTTTGTTGCCAACTCAGCAGTTGCACTGAAAGCGGTGAGCAGAGCCGGGGATGCTATGTGCGCGTGTGTGTGTGTGTGGACTTGCCTGTGTGTAAAAAGCCGTTGAGCGTTGGGCGGACGACACACTCAGTTGTGGTGGCAGTAATTATGGCATCGGCACTCGCGGTGCTTATTACACCTGCGGGTGCTGCTTTTAATCACAGACATTTTCATTTAAGTAAATTTTGGTGGATTTTAAGTGCGTTTGAAGTGCCTCTTTTGTCATTTTTTTTTTTATGAAGTGTCAGAGTTTCTGGCTTGAATTAAATCAGCGAAATTAATTTACTGCCTATATTAACCTGTGTCTGAGAGTGTATGTTTGTGTGTGACAGTCATGAGTATATTTCGCAATTTAAGTGACATTTAAGATACGCCGCTGTCAGTTTGAGGAAGTGTTTATTATATAATTGAGGAACTCAAGGAAAGAATTTTCAGTTGAATAAAAAATGAATAAATAAACTTTTTTTAGAGTTTTTAGATACAAAACTAAGCTTACGCTTAAGCGTAAAATTATAAAATACTTTTAATACTTAAGTACGCAATATGCCCAAGTGAAACCTTCCTTCTCAAGGATTGTTCAAATTCGATGTTGAAATTGAATTTTGAATAAATTACTCATCACTACTAGAGATACATATGTAAAGGTACAAAAGATATATGAGCTGCATGTCAAAATATAGCACTACAAGCTCCCATATATTCATGAAAAGACGCTGCGTTTGTTCAGCAATTTCCTGCATGCATCTTGCATGAACACTACAAGCAGTTTTATTGCCATGTAAAACATCTCCTTTCCCAATATTTCGTAACCCAGCACACGGGTTATTTGAAAATTAATCAATTTGATGGATTTTCCTGCAGCACATTTTCCTTTCATATAAAATTAAGTGAAATTAATTTTGCCAAGAGTAAGGGATGCAAGGAAAAGATTCTTAAAACAGTGCTTCTGGGATGATGAAAGTGGATAAAACAGCAGCGGTCGATCGACATCTGTTCCATTGCATAATCCAGAGTAAGTGGAGTTTTTAGTGCGTTGGTGGGAGGAAGTAAATAGTTATATTTGTTGCAAGAACGCGTGCTCGTACGTGGTATATATGTACAACTCAGCAGCTTGAAACTGAATCAACCCTAAAACCATCCATGACTATTGGCAGCAAAAAAAAAATTAATACCCCCCCTAGCAAAGGCACTTTGAAGTTGTGGCAAACAAAAACAATTACAGAGAAATGCACATCAATCGCTCTGCAATCGTTATACTCAGAAATTCCAAAATAAGACAAAAGCGAAAACAATACAAATATTATCCAAAAGAACGGCGATAATCTTAAGCACCGGCACTTGAAGTGCTCGTAATTGAATGCAATCTGCTTTTTGCGCTTGAACGCATCAGCATAACAACAGCACCCACCCACACCAACACTCCAACACACTCCAACAACAACAACTCACACACGTTTCCGGTCATCCAAGGGGTGGGTTTGAAATGAGCATCGAATTGTTGAAGATGTTGTCTCAAGGCGCTGCTGCGTCTAACGCACTCTTAATATTTAACATTTGCAATTGTTTGAAGAATAAACTAAATAGTTGAGTAAACACTGTAAATATTCTGTTGAAGTACACTCGCTTAAGTACTTAACTACACACACAAATGTAGTCGGACATACTCGAAGTTCAAGGATGTGGGCTAAAAGAGTGGCCGTCTGTGCAATTTTCCGGTTGAAGTGATTTTTCCAAAATTTATTTAATTAGTTCTGGAAAAAAGTTATTTTTCCAAATCTATACAGATTGCAAATAGAGTGCAAAGCAAGAAAACCACATCCGCTTATTAACATATTCCAAATTGATAATTGTTTCATTTGGTCTTGGTTGAGTATTTTTAAATATTTATGTGATAATGTTGGAAAGTAAGGTTTTAAAAACATACCAAAAATGCAGATTTCGATAACATTTTTATGTGGTTATAATGTTGGCACTTTGCCGTTATGAAATACAATATCAGTTTTTGCAGGACTGAATCCTTTTGAGGTAATTTTCGATGATTTTTGTGCACAACTCGGGCACTAGCTCGGCCATGACTTGAGGAATGTTAGTTTTTAATTGTTCAAGAATTTAGGTTTATTCACGTAAATACAACCTCTTGTGAAGCCCTGCAAAAAATGGTCCTGAAGTGTCAAATCCCACAATCTCGGGGGCGAATAACGTCGCCAAATCGCGAAATAAGTCGTCCTGATTTCTGTTGCAACAAACCCCTAACTGGTGCTGTTGTGTGGCTTGTGGTCCCAGCTTAATGAAACCACATATCGTCCAGATCCATATTTTCAATTTTGGGCCAAAAATAGGGCCATAGCGCTCAGAATTGACTGTACTGTTGCTCCTTGATCGTTTTCAAAGAAAAAACTGACCAATGACACCAGACCATATGCACACCAGACAGTCTCTTTTTGCGCATACAATAGCTGCTCCACAATCCCTTCGGGATTTTGCAATTTTGCTTATACACATATCCACCTAGCGTGAAATGGGCCTCATCGTAGAAGGAAATTTGATTCGATAAGTCAGCATTTCACAATAATCATCAATTTAACAATTTTAAAGCATTTTTTTGATAGTAAAACGTTCCATTTGTAAAATGGCAAACTTTTAATTACAAAAGACCAGTTTGGATGGCATAAACTTTTGACAACCGCCAAATACTAGGGCTGCACTTTCAGAAAACCAAAATGTATAACCCTTTACAAAGGCGTTCCCAGGAATTTTTCGAGGGAAAGGACAAAGGTATGCATTGGTATGTACTTATGAAAATGTAACATATCAACATAGAAAATAAAAATATATATAATTTTTTCAGTCCAGGGGGTGGGGTAAGGGCCCCCCTTCTTCCCCGTCCTCAACCCTTTATATTCGTATGTGGTAAGTTGATTACATTTTAAAAAACAAAGTATCACACATTCAGTTTTAGATCAAAAACGTATCAAACATAACACAAAATATTCTACTGTATGCGTAGAAATTTTGTTTTATTTAAAAAAACAAAACATTTTTCTAAAAGTTGTCCGGGTCCCCCCCCCCCTTAAAATAATCTTTGGTCTATGTTATCATGGTTCCCCAAATATTTCGGCTCTAACGATAGCCGTCAGCTAGCTAGAATGGTTTGAGAAAACCTCTAAAAATCGCGGAATGTATGGATAACTTTTTTGCCATGATATTTTTAGTAAAAAAAATTGTCACAAATATTGTCACAAAACAATTTTTTGTTTATAATATTTATTATTGTTTAAATCAAAGAATTACAGAGTTCTGCATCAAAAATTTTGGGAAATTTGCCCTAACACAAAAGATATTTACTTTTTTGCAGTGATTTGCAGAGGAGAGGACCCGGTCAACTTTTTTTTCCTCCATAGAGAGTGAGGCGCCTTAGCATACATATATTTTTTGTAACAATAAAGCTGCCTTGACAACACATAAATAAATAAAAAAATATAAAAAATACAATCATTTGCTACAAACCTAATCACAGGCTAGAAAACCTGTCGAATACTTTTGAAAAAAATATATTACGAATACGGCACATTGTGAATATCCCTACTACAAAATTAAAAACTAAATCTTTTTCAATACTCATGCGAAATTTTGAAATTTTGTTAAACAATGAAGACTTCGCTTAATATTTCAGAACAAACTGAGATGATAAAGGTCACCTCTTCTTTAAATAATAACTTATGGAAAATTTCAACTTGCACTTCGATCAATAATTCATAAGAATCTGTAGAATGAAAAGACTTACTATCAACAATCTTCGAATGAAAATGTTTTTTCCTTTAAAAAACGACTGAAATAATAAAATTTTATCACATTTCTTTCTAAACCAGATAAGACAGCAGTAAAACAAAAATTCAATCCTGTGAAGAAGATCTCAAGCAAGTGTTCAACACCAATTAATTTCAACATTATTAAGGACGACACTCTTCATATCGACATCACATTAAGCGCCACTACCGATTATCTGTCTACCTGAAGTTAGATATGAAAGTATCTATTCCATCAGTCGTCGTTATTCCCTTTGTCAAATGTAATTATTTGACGTAGGACACACATCCATTATATATATGTGTTTGTGTGTGTATCCAACACCATTTTATTTTTCGCTTTCATTCCCTTCGGACTTCCGCTGATGATTGTCATCGTTGTGTTGATTCTGGCTTTTTATTAAGTTTGTCCAGGTCTTCAATATTGAATGCGACATTTGTAAATGTCTGTTGGATGTCAGTATTTTCATTATTCGATTCTCTTTTGTTGCATTTTTCTCGTTTCGTTCGAGTTTAACTTTTGAGATGAAGCATCGTTATTTGTCTCTTGTGTGTCACACCAGGTAAAAATGCAATGTTTGTCTAGAGTACTGATGTCTTGGATATAACTTGGAAGTAAATCAAGAGTTTTTAAAGTAAAACAATTTTACCAAAAATTGGAAAACAAATAAAGCTGCCTTTATTTTCTCCAGTTTTAGACTTGTTTTCTCTCACATAAATATAAATCGAATAAAATTTAAATTCTTTCAAAATCTAACCAAAAATCGCCACTTAGGCCAAAAATAAATGCTGCAGAATCAGGTTTTTTTTCTGCCATTGTACGTACGGAACTCAATAGTCGGTAGTTCTTAAGAATTTCCACTATCGCAGTCTTAACTTCAATTAGACCCAAGCGCATACCTGAAATTTATAAATGATATTACTAATAATGATACCACTTCTCAGACAACTGAAAATTTATACGTACCTAAACATATCCGCGGACCATCGCCGAATGGCATGAATACTCCACGCTTAGTCATTTCCACACGCGCTCCGTTGTCAAATCGTTCAGGGTAGTACTTGTAAGGTTCAGGAAAATATTCCGGATCATGATGAAATGAAAATATTGGAACAATTATAACTGTGTCTCTCTTGACCGCAATGCTTTTCCCCACTTCGACCTCGAGTGTCGTGTCTTCAGTACAAATTCTCGAGAAGGTTGGAAGAAGCGTTACTAAGCGCAATGTTTCTACAAAAACTAGATCAGTATTCGTTTAGATGAATTGAATGATTACAACTTACCATGCACACACTGATCCAAGTACTCAAGCTTGTTGAGGTATTCGAAGGTCAGGTGGCCATCGTTCTTAAGTTTGGCTTTTATCTCTGCCCGTAGCTTATCCTGCACCTGAGGGTACTTTGCCAGCTGAAATTATAGATAGCTCATAAGCAATAAAGGGAAAAACGGGCAGAGAGCTTTTCCACTTACATAAAATAAAGTGTGGTGTAGGAGAATCGCTGAGGTTTCAAAGCCATCCAACAGTACAGTCATGGTGTGTCCCATGACATCATCATGACTCAAATTCTTTTTTTCCTGCAGCTGCATAACGTAATTCAGATAATCAGCTCGATCCGTTTGAGGGCTTCGGAGACGCAAAGCTATAGCATCTTTAGTGAGATTCGAAAAGAAGGCATCAGTCTCCTTTGGAAAAAGATTGCAATGTAAGAAACGTCTCATAAACGGCACCAAGTGCAGGGAATAATAATGAGTTATGGCAGCATATGCTTGTCTCAACATTTTCTCGCCCATTTCCACAATTGCGTTGGGCTGCGAAATTCTTGTGAGAGCCCCAGAATCAATGCTCCACAAAAATTCACCCAAGATGTCTGCCGTAAAACGATAGCTTAGCTAAAAATGCGAAATGTATCAACAAAAACCAATTCATTTATTTGACGGCATGCTTACATCTTTGACGTCAAGCTCTATGCATACGTTGTCAGCTATCAATTCGTTTAAATATTTCCCCAGCTTCTCCGCACTTCCTCTCCAAATTGGATAAGCCAAGCTCAGCTACAGTTCAGTAAGTTTAAACTTAATTCTACTTCAAATCAATCTTGAGTTTTTGCACTATACCTTATGCATTGTCAGCCCGGCTAGTGCATCGGCTCTCTTGACCTTCCAATCTTCACCTGCCACAAAAAAGGGATTCCGTGCGGCAAATTTATCTTCATTAATATTTGTAATCTACGTACATAGATGTGATTATTTGCGTACATATATCACTCTCTCTTCTCTATATATATATATATAAAATCATTCTCTTTTCACTCACAAATTTGCTGGACATGTTATCGCGAAATTTTCGGAAATTAGTAACCATACATTCTAGCGCCAACTTCGGATCGAGTATCATAATTTTTGGACATCTTGCCTCAAATACACCAATAGCGCGGTAATCTTGTTTGTATTGGCTGCGAAAAGAGTTATCCAAGAATAATTCAATTTAGAAGGTGAATAGGGTTTTTTAACGTAAATTACGCTTATGTCTTCCAAAAAAACAAAAACCTACTGCATGACGGATGTCAAATACCATCCTGTTTGCTCATTAGAATTCTTGTGCTTCTTTCCCTCTTCTCTACACCAAAATTTCAGCTAGATAAACAACTGCTCCTTACCTGTACACTTCATCCACATCATAAATAAAATTACGTTTTCCCGTTATTACATTCGGAAAATTCCCATATATTATACTCGGTTTAGGTCCAGCCAGGCCAACCTTTTTCCAATGGTTTAAATGCCATGTCAAATATTTATAAACAACAATAACAGCTGCAATAATTAAACCCAGCGAAAAGAAAATCACCTCAGACATACTTGTGCTCTTTGGAGACTGGCTGCTTTATGACTGAAATTTTGTTACTGCATCGAACTAACTCATCAAAAGACTTATCTTGACAGTGATTGGAACTATAGTTCTATCTAACGCTCATATTTACTCTCAGCAAAGCGAATACAATAATTTGCTCAGCATTATTTAATCTCAAGAGGTTTATTTATAAATCATCATAAATAAATGATAAGAAAATCCAGTGGAAATTTATTTAAAACTGAGTAAATACTATGAGTTAGAATTTGCAACGCATATATGTAGAAAAAATGCATTTGATTTATTTTAATATTTGAACGGACTCCTATGAAAGATTTTTAATGCTTTATAGCGCCACGTTGCAGATATGCAACATTCGGAATAAGTTTCCAGATAACGACTTCAAATGCGAACCATATGATTTTGAAATCAGTGGGGAACAAAGTGAAAATTATATGTTCGTTCAAGTTATGAAAAAAGTAAATCTTTAGGGGACAAAATAGGACGGACAATGAAGTTGCATTCCTACCACTAGCTAAAAAAATAGACGAGCAGCATTCACTCGGCTATTTACTTCAAATTTTGACGTGACGAAGTGACGTTGTACCGGACGTTTCATCGGCGTTGCATCGAATTGTTACTCGCTGAGTATAAGCGCAATGACACTATGCTATGATAATGATACGACCGTTAAGGTTAAATTTTTGACTGCATTATAAAAACAAAAAAAAAAATTCAAAACGGTATCGGAACGCGATAGGAGCTGCTTAAGTAACACGACTGAAATTTTTTACATGGAATTATTACTCGCTGAGTATTAGTGTTTGGATTGAAAATATGATACGCCAATAAAGGCCTACTTGAAACCTTCACAAAAAAATTAGACAAAAAATTTCTGACGTCACACAGTGGGGTATTTTATTCCAAAAGTGACGATTAATTGACAGGGGCCACTTATCGAGACAAAAATTGTACTTTAGGGGTTTTTGGGGTCGCTGATCACGAATCTGATGTCAAAAATCTGAAATTCAAAATGGCGGCTTCGAAAAAGCGGCCATGAACAAGCTAACTTCAACAAAAAACGTTTAATGGAAGTAAAATTTTGTATACAGGAGTTTGTGGGGTCGCTGATTAAAAATATGAAGTCAAAAATTTAAAATTCAAAATGGCGGCTTCAAAATGGCGGCCATGAACAAGGTAACTTCTACAAAAAACGTTTAAAGGAGGTAAAATGTTGTATACAGGGTTTTGTGGGGTCGCTGATTAAGAATATGAAGTCAAAAATTTTAAATTTAAAATGGCGGCTTCAAAATGGCGGCCATGAACAAGCTATGTTCTGCAAAAAACGTTTAATGGAGGTAAAAATTTATATACTGGGGCTTGTGGGGTCGCTGATCATGAATCCCAAGTCAAACATTTTAAATTCTAAATGACGGCTTCAAAATGTAATCATTAGCTATGTACCTTTTACCGAATTACATAGTATATATAACATAATTTTCGTTATTACTACAAAGTGCACAAAACAAGCTTTGAACGACATTTTATACAAAAACAAAGGATTGCAAAAACAATAGTTAATAAACATAAACAATGATGTTGATTTCACATGTACCCTGCAAACTGGAGGGCAAACAATTTATGTCTTACTAATATCAAAATCAGAAAATAAGTGTTAAAATCGAACAAACATAATTTAATTTAATAGCTTAACACATTCATCTGCTTCTTTTAATATATAAAAAGCCGGTGTTTGAAAGAAACATCAACTATCTACCTTAATTGTGGAAAGGTGCACTGCATATGCCCCTTTCCATAATGTAGGGTAAAAAATATCGGATAACAAAAAACAAAGTGAAGAAAAGTACTGGTAAACAGAAAAAAAAAACAAAAAAAAACAAAAAACAGTAAAATCTGTTTAGTACTTACATTTATTTTGTACTTTATTTCGTTTGTTTTAATTTTTCGTAAAAATAAAATCGTAAATTCGTGACATGTAAGTTAAATTAAAAAAATCGAAATACCGCGAAAGTGCGCAGCATTGACGCAACTTTTTTTTTTATAGAATATAACTGGAATGTTCGTAACTTACGATAATCAAAACAGTTTTCCTTAGTTCCACTCAACACACAACTATATCTCTATTAACATATTGAAAAATCCAATTTTTTAAGGTTAAATTAAAATAAATTAATTAGTATATACATAAACACTATTTCATAAAAAAAATTTAATTTTGTATTGCTTAAATACCTGAACAAGAAAGTTCCATCGTAATTTTTTGTAATTTTTAAAAAATAATACACAAAAAAAAACTTTAAAAATTTCAAATAAACACGTTTATCACTGTGCACACTCAAAGCGAAAAAAAAATGATGACTTTCAAACTGCATTGCGGGTAAACGGTAGAATATTTTTCAACTATTCTTTCACCTATTGATGCAGAATTTTATCTTCTTTCATCGGGTACCTAACATCACTATGTACCTTGAACGTTTTTTTTTTCAATTAATCGTCACTTTTGGCATAAAATACCCCATTGTGCGTCATAGGGGCTCAAAGATTGATAATGCAACATTCATGCAGCGGCGTTGCATTGAATTTTAACTCAGTGAGTATATAAGCTACGATAAGTGTTTAAAAAGGAAAATGAAGGATTTATTCTTGACCTAACGACAAAAATAAAAAAAAAAACTTCTGACGTCGTCAGGTCGTGAAGATGGCAGCATATGAATATACTTGGAATTATAACTCACTCAGGAGACGTGCTCCTCAGAGAACGCATAATTTTTGCTGTATTAATTGCTTGTAGCTAAGGCAAAGTTAATACACCACAGACAAGCACAACCAATGGAGAAGCAAAAGCTAAAGCAAAGTAAAAACCTAAAAGAAAAGCAACAATAACAACAACAAAAATCTAGCAAAGTTCCGACAAGCTGAAAACAAAAGTAATGATTTCAACAGTTGGCAATCAAATGCACACAAACATCAAAATTACTCTATAAAACCAGACTATGAAATCGGAAAAGGACTTTGACAAGAATTAGGATATGGATTAGGACAAAAGTTAAGACACATCTAAAACACACCTTTCCAAACTAGAAAAGGATTCCGGAATCCTTGATTAAGTCAAGAATTTCGTCATGGATTAAAACAGGAGTTTGGACATGAAGTAGGAAAAGTTGTCAGTAATTCAGATTTCAAATTCAGATTTAATATTTATTCAGATGCTTGGCGCATATGATGGAAACAAAAACTAGATTCGAGGAATTTTTGTAGTACCTACTTATCCATCAAAAATATGTTCGCTTAATAATAAAAATGTGCAGTAAAAACGCTTTAATAGTCATTCGGTGTGTCAAGCAGAAAGAGAAACCAAGATATACATTGTTGAGTATAAGTTTAAAGAATATTTTGAAAAAAAAAAAACACAAAATATACAAAAAAAATTTAAAAATACTCTTAATAACACGGATTTTTTATGTCGCATTTGTGGATTTAACTCGGGTTGGCATCACTGTATGTGAGTGCTCTCAATCACTTGCAGCACGAACAGAAAGTAAAAAGTGGAGAATACATGTAGACCAATCATGCCCACGTAGTGGCCCATATGGCCCGCGTGGCCCTTCATATAATTTTTTTTTTATCTTAATTTTGTCTTTACGATGAGCCAAATTCAAAGAACGCATGCAAAAAACAACAACACAAACCTCACTCGTTCAGTATTCAGCACATTTTCCAGCGAACTTTACAAAAACAAATGCATGTAAAGCCAAATAAAAAACGCACACTCGATGATGTCGATGCTGAAGCTGATTGTCCCGTTACATGTGTGTCGAGTAATTTTTCGATAGTAAACAGGCAAGCATTGTTATTGTAATAGAAATTAAGACTGGCAGTGTACTTCACGATATGTAATTTTATTGCATTGTTATTGTTTTTGTTTTGTTTTGTTTGATTTTTTGTCAAAAGCAACGATGAGCAACATTTTGTGTTTGTTTTGTTTTTCTAAGCATTGGCCCGCGCAAGGTATATTAAGGAAGGTAGATTTAGTAGTTGAAATTCCCTCTTGTGGTGGGTACAGCACCTGTCAAAATCGGCTATTGAACGAAAAAAAGCAAAACAAATAAAATTTTCCAATCAGACTTGTGTTGTTGATGAAAATTATTTAAGCGTTTAATGCCCAGAAGTTGTGCAATTTCTTAGAAGCCTTTTCAAAAAGAAAATAGCTCGTCTTTTAGTGTGCCCCTTAATGAAGCAAGACGCAATCGCTGCAACGTTGCTTGTTCCACAACATTTTCCCAATCAGCGCGGGACTACAAAAAGCATTTTTATAAAACGGATTTTATAAATCTTCCGGGGAATAATTGCGGTCCACTCCGGTTGCAGCCAGGAGCAGTGCCTTCCTTAGTGTTATTTTACCTTCACGATAAATACTAAAAAAAACATTCAGCACGCTCGAAAATTAAAACTATGAATTTTAACACATTTGACAGTTTTCTATTCACTTTTTTTTTGTTTTTTTACGTTTTTCTTATGTTTGACAGCTACTGTACCCACCACTCCGAGACGAGACTACCTTGTTGAATATACCTTGGGCCCGCGCTTAAAATTTCTTGAGCCCCACTGATATACATGCCTTCAGTTTTAAAAGAGACACGTTGGTTTACGGAAAATTTAAATAGAATTATATAAGTAAAAAATTTTCATTTTTACACTGAAAAAATAAAAACATTAGCTTAAATTGAATACAATGTGTTAAAAAAATGTGTTCGTAATATACCTTTTTTTTATTTGTTTTTCAAATTTTTTTCTTTTTTTTTCAGTGTAAAATTAAATTAGCCTCATGATTTGAAATATTTTAACATTCTTGTTTTTCTTATTTTTCGTGATACGCTATGTATTGGAATGCTATGATTTAAAATATTTTATTTTAAAATAAGTTTATTGTCGAATAATTTTTACTTAATATTTTTTGGTGGCCGAGTGCGTTAAAAAGTGCGTGGATGACACAGAAAATGTTTTCAATTGAAATTAATTTTTCTGACCTGTACCTTCACCTCTCTGCGGACAATGATAGTTTAACTCAGAGAGTAAATAATGACATGTATAGCTTCTTGTAGAGATGCATATGGAATTGGCATAAAATTCCAGCCCAGGTCCAAATTTCAAACATTTGTGTATAAACATTTAATAACACGATTTGATCAAAAGAAACTCGTCCAAAGCCCTTTCAGAGGCTGAAATGAAAAATTAATTTTTTTCAGTAGTATCTTGTTATTCCCAAAGTAATAAATTTGATGAATGATATTGTGGCCTTTAAAATAACCTCAGAGGCTCAGAGTTTTAAAATATAATACGCAAATTTAAAAATGTAGTTAAGCTGAATTAGTAGCATTTCTTTCAAAACTTATGTCAAAATAATTTAAAACAAAAACTTCTAATCATAAGACCTTTATATATATATTATATATTTATATTATTTTATGTATATATATATAATAAATTGTGAAAAAATTGTAAAAACAATTTGAAACAAAATTATACAACTACAATCTTCTACCTTTCTAAAAAACAGAATATTGAAAAAAAAATGGAACGATTTTTCATGTTTTTTTAAATAAATATACAAATATACTTACCCCCAAAACTGGGCTTTTGAGTAAGAAAATTTATACAAAAACGTATATTTTTCTTTTAAATTATCTTAAACAAAAAAAAAAACATTTAATTTTTAAGACCAATACGAGTGTTCAGATTTCCGACCAGATTTTCACAACAAGGGAAAGGGCAAGTAAGGGAAAGTGTGTACTCATTCGTCTGTCGTCACAATTACAACGGTAACTTCTTTTTTTTTTAATAAACTATACTTTTTATTCAGAGAGAACCTTTCGTTCATTCTTTAAAACTTTTTGGAACCTATGGCAGAGGAGATAACCTTCGAAAATCCCCTTGGCTAGTGCCAAGAATTCAAGTTTTCCTTTTCAGTTGGAAAATGTACATGATAACACATATCTCGTTATCTCAAAAAAAAATTGAGGTTGTAAATTGAAGAAATTTAAAAACAAATATAAGAACACACATGTTCAATTAAAGATTATTTTTTTATAACTCATATAAACAATTTCCTCATTTATCTTTAAGTTCAAATAGGTATGTTTGGCAAGTTGTATTATATTTTTTATAACTGCCACGCGTGTTGCGTAATGGTCATACAGGATGCTCCAAATACAATTATCTACTCAAAAACGAGTCGACCTTTAACGACTATCACTCTGCTTGTATCGCTCAAAAGAAAGCGTGGGAGGTAAGGCAAAGTGTGTACTCATCCGTCTGTCGTCAAGACTACACCGATAACTTTCAGCCAAGCCACACAAAAAGTGATAAAATGAGTTTATAACCCAAATCAAAAAAAATGGAAAGAACATTTTTCAACAACCAAATTCACATTGCTGACCACCTAAGCCAACAACAATCAGCGCCACATTTTATTGGTTCCAATCAATTGCGTAGCACTGCGCCAAAAATTAAGAAAAATCTTCCTGGGATAGTATCAAGACCTTATTTCTCTTTATTCAATTCAAAGTGCCACTTTTATAATACAAAAAAGTTCAAGTAGGAAGCTTTCGCACAAGAGAATTTTAATCCATTTCACTATCAGCTACAAAAATTAATTTGAAGCATTACCCTGTTTTATTATGTACTCTTCTTTTAATACCTTTTCTGGCATTTATTACGCAATTTTTGTACTGCAAATATTATGTCACCCAAGTTTTTAAAAGCAGCTGTAATAACTGGATTTAAAAAGTTAGTTTGTTCTACAAGGTCGCTGAATAGATGAGGGCGATTAAACTTTGCATCGACTATGAATACTGAGTTTTTTGTTTTATGTGGTATTTACCTTAAATCTCAATAAAAAGCGTTGGGTTTCAATAATCCATGCATTCCAAATAGTACCAGGCTGGTGTAAAGTTGTTCGTTAACAAGTAAAATGCTAACATTGCAAACATTCATTCTAACGGCCATGTCAGTGTTTTTCATTTTCATTGGTACATATTTTTTATATTTACGTCGGAATTTTAACTATTGGTCAAAACGAAATGTTATT
This sequence comes from Pherbina coryleti, assembly GCA_943735915.1. Classification (NCBI taxonomy): domain Eukaryota; kingdom Metazoa; phylum Arthropoda; class Insecta; order Diptera; family Sciomyzidae; genus Pherbina; species Pherbina coryleti. Next base: position 1,041,086 of record OX030951.1, read on the forward strand.
GGACCGAAGCCACATTCTTTAACGTCTGGAACATTGCCGAAGACATTTGAGGGCAAATGCAATTTGATGGAGGAACTACATGAAATATACTTGTAAACTTTAACCAAAGATTATTGAAAGGAACTTGAAAATGTAACCATCTTCCATTTAGGCAGTACAAGGAGTCACAGAAGTTCGTGGGAATCTATAGCGGAGTCAAGCCGTGCATCTTTATTTTAGATCCAAAACTTGCCGCAGAAGTGTTGAAGCAAAATTTTAGCAGTTTCCATGATAATGAGTCATCCAATTGGGTAAGCACACAAAAATGGTGATGGTGCTTAAAAAAAGAAACGGATAATTTTTTTAACAGACATCTTATAAAGTGGAACAGCTGAGACCACATAGTCCATTCGTCTCAAGGGGAAATGACTGGAAGATGTCAAGATCTCTTATGGTGCCAATATTGAACAGGAATCGCGTGAGTAGCTAACGTTTTCAACTGTGAACTATATTCTTTCAAAATCATTCTTAGCTACATACCTTCTACCCGATTCTACGTGATAGCGCTGCCAAATTAATCGCATATTTGGAATCGCATCAGGATGTGCAATTTTTTGATGCAAAGGAGGTACCTACTTATTTGTCAAGAACTCATTCTCCTTCATATATTTCCCCCCCCCCCCCCCCTTTTAGCTCGCGACTAGATTTACATCACATTTTATGTCCAACTATATATGGGGCATTGAGGCAGACGCCTTCGAACACAACAAACTCAGCACCATTCATCAAATGGCTAAAGTCATGATTTCTCAGGCGTTACACTGTGTACATTGCTTTTATTGCACCACAGCCTGGCCATTGCTGCGTAGACTTCGACCAGTTCGTTTCTTTCCAAAACACACAGATAGTTATTTTATAGACTTGACAAAACTCGTTTCGAAGCTGCGTGCTATGCAGCCAGTTAATCGTGGTGATGTGATGGATCATTTGATAAAAGTTCGCACTCAAAAAAGGTCTTTGAGTGACATACAAATGGCTGCACAAACAACAACTTTGCTGATCGATGGCTATGAGACAGGAGCAGTTGTAATTGCACACTTTTTATTGCTGGTGAACAAATAAATTGAAGATTATGCAGGCAACATGTCTAACATTATGTTCCATTTATTGACAGCTGTCTAGGAATCCGCGAGTGCAAGCAAAACTACGCCAGGAACTGCTTGACTATAACGAACAAGAGCTGACATTCGAGAAGCTCCATGAGCTTTCCTATCTAGACCAATGCTTACAAGGTACAGTTTTAAGTCAAGCTCTTGACCCACTCTAACTCACCTGATTGTTCTTATAGAGACTTTGCGATTATTTCCACCCCTACCAGCACTATTCAAGCTGTGCACCACGCCCACTACTCTCTGTAATAATGATGCACAAAGCTCAGTAAGTTTGAACAAGAATGAGGTGATTTACATATCCTCATATTCCTTTCATCGCGATGCTGAATTCTATGAAAATCCTGAAGAGTTTTGGCCAGAACGGTTCGATGCTGAACTTGGTGGCTTACGCAAGTATCAAGACATGGGCGTATTTCTACCCTTTGGAGATGGGCCCAGAACATGCATAGGTTAGATTATAAAACTGGACCAACCATTTCATGCTTTCGGTTAATCACGAATTTTCAGGCATGAAGCTGGCCTTGGCTGAGATTAAAACGGCAGTGTCCGAAATTGTGCGCCACTTTCAAATCAACTGCAGTTCATGCACCAGAAAAGATAACCGAATAGCCGCCCATTCGTTATTGCTCGGGCTTGACGGAGATATCAAATTAAGCTTTAAGAAACTTGCAGATTCATTTTGAGAAGTTTCTAATTTTAGCTTATTTTTTGTTTTATAAAGACACTTATTCCACAGAAGAAGAAGAAAATGGGAGATTTCAGAGAAAATTATGAAAAGCACAAGTGAAGCAGTTCTGCTAAATTCTACTTCAGAATAAAGAGAACAAAAACTAAGAAAATGTTGGTTTTTATGATCATGACGTCCACTATTATAAATACTTTTAGTTCTGAGGTAAGGCCAAAGGACCTTAACAAAAAATAAAAACAAAGTAAACTTATTACAAGTTAATAAAACAGAAAAATGTGTTAAAATGAGTTATTTTGTTAAAATTAATAAAATACTGATCAAAATTATAAAATGCTGCGAAATTCAGGTTAAAACTTACTCGTATATAAAATAACTTTTTTAACGCCCATATAATGGGTTAAATTTTGCGCACATAAAATTACCTAAATAATTTGGTGGCCAATCTCTTTCTGCTGTCTCTCATCTCCGTGTATGGGCACCACTACATTTAAAGCTTATGTGTTTTGTGATCTTTGCACTGAACAAAATTCTTACGCAAATTAAAAATAAAAATACTAAAACTGATTTCTGTTGTTGGTGTGTTTGATCAAAATTGACCACAAATATACAATTATAAATATACAAAACTTTTTAAGAGTCCTTTTCATAAATACCATGCAGGCTTTAACATTGACCCGCTTGTTTTGTTTTTAGCGTGTAGCTTTTTGATTTTGTTTCGCTTGAACACTGAACTGATTTGCGTCTCTTTGCTTTGTTGTCGTGTTTTGTGTTGCTGCCAGATTTTCTTTTTCTAAAAACTGTTAATTTAAAAATAAACTGTATTTTCAACAAAAAACTGCAACTTGAAAAACGAAAAGATTACATAAAAATACATTACAAAAAGGAATTAATTTAATATAAAAAAAAAAGAATATTAACAGTTTAAATAAAATATTTCTCAACATAAATCAAATAAAAATATGCTTTCAAATCTGAAAAGTTTCAAAAAAAATTAATTTAGATAAAAAAGATGGTTTTAAAAACTGCGCTCTTGTCTAAAAAACTGTTATTTATAATTTTAACTCTGAATATGGCAGCACTGGTTGCTACATTAGCGTTTGCTCTCCGCAGCTTGGTCTGTGCACATAGCCGCTCATCTCTCAGCAGCTGCGTGAAACAAATGTTTGTCAGAAGTACTCAATTGGAATTTAGAGTGCTTTCAATTATCAAAAGTACTCAATCTACCCATACTTAACTACCCAAGTCAGTGTGAATACCAGTAATATTTCCCACAACGACGTCAAATACCATCATTTTAGAGGACATCTGACATCGTCGAAAAATGAAATAAAATAATACAAAACCGTGAATTTCGTTGATAATAGAATCAAAATAAAAAATTGCATTGACAGTTACTATTACTATTTTATTCTTCTCGAAAAAGGGGTATATAATGCCACCGGCATAGCCCTTATATAAGAATGCACGCTACATAGTCTTTTCTAGGAAGTATGTTCAATGGAGTAAATTTTCTTCCTTGAATACCTGAGGGTTTTCACTTCTCCAGGTTTGTGCTCATATCATCCGAAATAAAAGATTTAGCTAAAGAATTTTGGTCAAAAATCTTCGTCTGTACCTTGTTGTAAGTTCGCATTTCATCTTCAATCGGAACAAAAGATAACATACAGTGATGTGCGATGAAATAGAGCCACGGACTTGCTGATGATATTACTTTATTAAACTTTTTATGTTACAACTTGGCATGCTGTGAACCAATTGTAGTTTAAAACCCTCTTCTCCCATGAATATTACAGTTGTTTTTAAGTACGATTTTTTGCAAAAAAATAGAGCCAACCAGTATAATTACAAATTTTTTAATTTAAAAAGATATTTTTTAATAAAATTTTACTACACAACGTGAGTAAGAGTTCTCAGTTTTATGATTTTAAAATAAATTTTAGTGTTTCAAAAAATTAGGTCTAAAAATGGAAAGAGCCAAGCACTGTAGTTCTGAAAACCGAAAAATTATTAAAAATTTGCGTAAACAAGTTAAAAGCCAAAGGAAAATAGCCAGTATAGTTGGCTGCTTAAAGAAAATAGTTGAGAACGCATTTAAGTTTACACAAAAAACAGAGACCAGAGGGAAACAACCCAAAATAAGTACCAGATTGCAAAGACGAATACTACGTCACATAAAAAAGATTCGTTTGTGACCACTTCCGCTCTCAAAAAACAATATTTGTTAAGGAGCCAAAAAAGTAGTAAAATCAAAACGTACACTACAACCCTGACCAACTGAACATTATTCGACAAAAACAGAATTTTATTGTTAACTGACTTATAGGAAGAACAAAATGTAAGCATAAAATACGATTGTATTTGATTTATTAATTTATTTTACTTTCAGTGAAATAAACTCTCTCTATAATCTCTATTAAAACTAAATCAAGAGTTGTATTTCTTTTGTTCTTCAATTGTCGAAGCCACTGCGACAATATTCCTTGGACGTGGACACTTCAACGATTCGAAAACTTTGAATAAAAAACGGATTGAAGGCTAAAGTTGCTCAGAAGGTACCATTCCTGACCAAAGTTAATGTCCGCCAGCGATACCAACTCGCAAATGATCATGCTGATTGGCGAACGAGCAAATGGTGAAACGGTCTTTGATTAGATGAAACCAAAGTTAATGTATTTAACTCAGACCGAGGCAGCCTTGCTGTGAGAAGACCCCCCTATACCGAATTCCTCCCTCAACACACTATAAAAACCTGTTAAACATGGCGGTGGGAGTATAATGGTTTTGGCGGTGTTTCTTATATAATGGCACAGGTCGCTTATTTCGCATCGAGGGAAAGATGGATGCTTTACAATACACCAGGATTTTGAGTAAAGCTATTTTGCCGTACACAGAGTTTAGTATGCCGCTTCGATGAGTGTTTCAGCAGGATAACGACCCAAAACACACATCGAAGCGGGCAAAAGAATAGTTTAGACAAAAAAAAACATCGAAGTTTTAAGCTGGCCGCCACAGTCGCCAGACCTTAATCCTATCGAAAATTTATGGCGAGAGGTTAAAGTGGCTTTTAGAGACAAACATCCAATCAACAAAGATGATCTTTGGAGGTTAATCAAGGATGCATGGGAGAAAATTCCAGCTACTAAGTGTCAAAAATTAGTGGATTCGATGCCTAGGCGTAGCTCAGCAGTTATCAGAAATAATGGATTCTCCACCAAATATTGAGGTAGAAATAATTATATTTCAATCATTTCTTCTGATTCTATCATCAAATTTCAAATTTTTTAATCATAGGTCGTGGCTAAAATTGAGTAACTACTTCTGGCTCTATTTCAAGTCACAGCCGAAAGAGGACATATCATTAAATTTTGCATTTTTTCGTTTATGTTTAACACTTAAGTTAATTTATTAGTTTATTAATATGAATGAAATGAATTATTCTTTTTTTTACCTATTAAAAGAAAAAAATAAAAATGCAAAGTTTCCTAAGATTTTTTGATTTAAATAATTTTTATAGCACTGGCTCTATTTCATCGCACATCACTGTACATAAGTACATTTACCTAACTCAGCTTATTTAGAATATTTGTATGAAACCTAAAAACCTAGTTCCATCACCAAACATTTAATCAATTTCTAAGTGACATAGGTACTATAGTTCAATTCCTTAGCACTTGAGAAACAAAATTCGACATGAAATTACCCAAGCTAACTTAGACAGTATTTGATACTAATGGAAAATTTCAATAAGAATTATCAGTGGACCAAAGAATACATGACAAAGTTTTTTTAAATAATTTAACTGGGAAACGTAAGGCCTGACTATAATAGCCACATACTGGCATACGCTAATGCCAAAATTTAAACGAAAAGCCAGCAGGCTGTTGTCAAAATCAAAAATGTCTATAATTGCCATATACCATGATACAATTATACAGGTAGGTTTGACAACAGGCTATTTTCTCACGAGATCGTTCATGGATTGTCAAACTCGTCTGTTTTTTGTTTTTTTTTTTTTTTTGTTTGCTTTGTCTTGTATGATTTTTGACAATTCATGTTCGCTAGAAAACTGTCACACCTACCTGATTAATTATACCATGGCCATATACTGTCTTTGATAAGTGTCACAAAATAGTTTGTTTTTATTTGTGCTTGTTTGTGAGATTTTTTTCAAAATTAATGTGCAAAATAATATAAAAAAATTTAATCATATGAAGCCTTTGCTGTTTAGCTTCAATTATTACTTCAATAAATTAGAATATACAATTATTTGACATTTGCCTATGCTGTGAGCGATTTGAGTCGCTCTAGAAAAAGCCACTGAAAGTCAACGAAACTTAACGAAACTGTGGCAAATCCAATTATGGGTATGCTCATATATTTACATGGGATCGCTTTCATTTTTACTGATTCCTCTGCCAGCATGTGACTATTATAGTCAGGCCTTTAGAAGAAAGATCGTAGGATTTTTGACAAGTTTTTGCTGGATTTGTTAGAAATTTTTTCATTTCCTTTTGTTTCCATGTTTAATTGCCAATTGTCAAATGTCAGGACTGCACTTTTTGAAACTTTTTGGTCAATTCGCTCTTTTCTCAAATTAGCTTTCAACACTATCTGGCAGAAAATAAAGAAGAAGTAAAGAAATAAATTATAATCAAAATAATGTTCATCATAAACTAGAAAATACCCGCTGCTTCGCCGGCGATATAAATATTAAATATCATTAAAAACTTTAAATCTTAAAATTCAACAGCCGTATTCATATTGAAGTAGGAAGAGTGTAAATAATGGTTTGTGTATTAGATATATTCAGTGACTTCTAATATATTTGTCACATTTGCGTCAACATTTTGATATTTAAACATCAAAAATTTTGCACAGTCGTTGTCACTTTATAATTTTTTTTTTTTTTTAAATATTTTTAAATCTGTGACAAATTTTCTTGTTTTTAAGAAATTCTTATAGAAATTTTTTAATATTTTGAATTTTTTTTGACATAATTTCCAAATGTTTGAATTATTTTGAATAATTTTAATTATTTTTGACAATATTTGTGCTCAAATGAGAGAAAATAATTGTAAAATTGCTTTATGACATGATACCATGGTATAATAATATAAGGTAGTATTGACAGTTGCTTGGGCAACGACCATCTGTCAAAAAAAATGTCTAGAAAGAGAGCGTTCAATTATTTCATATGTTTTCGCCATTGTTTATGTTTCAGCGCTTTCAAATAACCAAACATTTTCTTACAAAATATTGCCTATTTTATTTAATTAATAGTGAGTTATTATTACTAGAACGAAAATAATTTGTAAACTTAATGTTATTAAGTGCAAACATAAAAAAAAAAAAAAAGCTCAAGCCCGTGTTAGATAACACGGGCGCATAGGTCAGACGTAGAATATGTTAGTCATTCACAGCCTTATTCAATAGATTTCCTTAAACAACCTATAAACGCTTGTTTAGTTACGCACTGTTTAAGGCTTTACGCAGCTTCTATGCAACCTTGCTAACATTGTTATTCATAAACATTTTTTCATTTTCTGCTTATGACAAAATCATAAAAAGAGAAGACCTCCAAAATGTTATTTTAACAGAATTTCGTGAGCGAACCTGACGGGCCATCGAGAAGTGAAACATGTTGTGTTTTTGATAAAATCGTGAAACATGTTGCGCTACTCAGAAAAACAGGTTTTCTTCTTGTTGCGAAGATCACAAATCATTTAAATTTTGTGATTGTGTTTGTAATTGCCATTTCTATCAACAAAAATAGCGAAAATTTGCAACAATGCACTTTTTCGCAATTTTGTTTAGTTTCCATGAAGCTGGCATTTTTTCGCAAAATGCAATTTCATTGGATATGATTGCGGAGGCGCGGGTTCAATTCCGGCGGCTGGCATGATATTTTTTTTCTTAAAATATACATTTTTTTATTATTTTTTTTTTAATCAATTTTTAGTAAATAATTTGAAATTTTTATAAATTTCAAGCGTAGAACTTATTTGTTTTCAGTCATTTTGTTTTTGTTTTTTTTTATTATTTAAGCTTAGGTAATATCGCAAAGGCGCGGGTTCAATTCCGGCGGCTGGCATGATTTTTTTTTTTCAATTTCGCATTATTTGTTATTTTTTTTAAACAATTTTTTAATAAATAATTCTATAAATAAAATTTTGAGCAAATAATTTACTTCTTTGCAGTCATTTTATTTTGTTTTATTATTTAAGCTTAGGTGGTTAATATATATGTGCATATGCTTAGAGTAAATTTTATTTTTAATTTTTATGATGATTTCGCCTGGATGTTTAATTGAATTATAATTTTTTTTCCTCAAATGGTTGCATTATTTAAAAAAAAATTATTTAATTTAAAAGTAAGTATTATTAAAAAAAACTGACAAAATGTATAAAATTAATTTAATTATTTGCAAGAAATGGTAAAAAATTAAAATAAAATGTACTCTAAACATATGCACACACAATACATATTAACTTCCTAAGCTTAAATAATAAAACAAAATAAAATGACTGCAAAGAAGTAAATTTTTTGCTCAAAATTTTATTTATAGAATTATTTATTAAAAAATTGTTTAAAAAAAATAATAAATAATGCGAAATTGAAAAAAAAAGATCATGCCAGCCGCCGGAATTGAACCCGCGCCTTCGCGATATTACCTAAGCTTAAATAATAAAAAAAACAAAAACAAAATGACTGAAAACAAATAAGTTTTTCGCTTGAAATTTATAAAAATTACAAATTATTTACTAAAAATTGATTAAAAAAAAAATAAAAAATGTATATTTTAAGAAAAAACAAAAAAAAATCATGCCAGCTGTAATTAAAAAAACAAAATATTAAATTTATCCAAAAACTTTTTTAATTTATCCAAAAAGCGAGTCATTTTTGCACCAATAACGCATTTGCATAAATCGACTACGTAAATATTTAAAATTCATTTAAAAACTTTTTAAATAAATAAAATATTAAAATATTTAAACAGAAATAATAAAAAAAATATATTAAAATTATGCACGAATTTTTTTAATATCTTTTAAAAATTTACTATTTGAAAATAAAACTATCTAAAGGAAATTTATATAAAAAATATTGAAATTAAAAACAAATATATTCAAATATTTCTCACGATCTGCGCCCATTAATGCCATTAGCATGGTTACTTTATTTTCTTTTTTCGTTCCTTAATATCATACTATTTTTGACAGTCGGTGCAATTATGACACCATATGTCAAAATAGTATAAAACTATAGAACGAAAAAGAAAATAAAGTTACCATGTTAATGGCATTAATAAGCAAATTAATAAAGCAAAATATGCAGGCAAATGACAATCAGTGCGACACATTCGTTGGAAAATGTCGAGTTGTCACTCCAACCTACATATTTGCATTATATCTGCAGGCAATCGATAATACGTACGGCCAAATATCCCTCTTATACAACTCTTGCAACAAAAACGAAATGAGAATTATAAGAACTAAGGTTGCAACTACAAGAGAACAGAGTGCGATGCTGTTGCTGCTTGTCGGAATATGTGTGTACGTGTGCGATGCTGTTGCTGCTTGCTTGTATGGAATATGTGTGTACGTTTCTCACACTGGTTCTGTGATGAACACACAGATAATCGTACTGCTCTTACACATGATGTTATAATACATAAAATACAAAGCATATGAAAATTAATACAAAATTTGAAGGAGTTAAATTTTGATTTACTTATAGAATCAAAAAAATTATATGTAGCAATATGATTATTTAAATACAAATCAAAAGAAGACATATTAAATATGTTTAGACCATACTTGAATTTTCTTCAATGCATGCATAAAGTATTAAAAACTTATAATGAAAGTGACAAACATTTTCTCAAAATTTTGTGCTCACGATTAACACTCCCGTATAACGTATTCTACGTTAAAAGGTTGAAAACGTTTAAGTGCAGCAACCTCAGCAGCTGCAGATGCATGTGGACGAAATTGAAGAAGATTTCAATTAAAATTAAAACACCACGGCTGGAAAACGTTAAACACATATCACACATAATTTTTTCACAACTTTCATTATTATAATTGTTTATTTAACGCACATATTTTGCGGAATTTATTTATTTTTACATTCGTTTAATTCTTGTTGCACGAACAACTGTTTTTGACAGATGGTCGTTGCCTTGTTGCTGAGAAAATCTATACTTGTCAATGCTACCTGTATAATTGTATCATGACATGATACAATTATAAGGTAGGTCGGAGAGAAGGCAGGCTCTCAAAATTTAAAAACTTGATAAATTAAATTTATCAAATACACAAACCATTATTGACACTCTTCCCACTTAAAATCGAAAGTGTTCCTATTTTAACTACAAAGCAGCATGTTTATGAATAACAAAATTTTAAAAGACTTTTTTACATTAAAAAGCTTTAGTTTTAAGCTATAGTTAATAAAGAGTTTTAAAATATTTTCATGAATACGGCTGTTAAAATTTTAGAGAAAGCTTTTGCATTTAAAAAAAACATGTATATATAAAATAAAGGTACCACGCCCCATTTCCCAATACTAAGCATATTAGTTTTGGTAATTTTTTCTGTTTACACTTACGAATGATTCTAATTTTAATACAACAACTTCCATAAATACAAACAGATTTAATTGATTTAGCCATTGGATTTGTATGGAAGGTACCACGCACCATTTTTTTGTTCCTTTAACATTATTTTATTTTAAATATTCTATCGTCGATCAGTCGGATACGTCGCGATTTTGTATATAATCGATATAAAGTAGTAAAGGTAGCATGAAAAATTAAGTATTTAAATAAAATCACAATAGTACTTTTTTATCAACTCTGGGTGTGAATTTAAATGTTTTCGTTTGAATTATTTTTGACGGAATTGTAGGTATTGTAAAAAATTAACAAAAGATAATACAAAAAATAAGGGGTACTTTTTAATGGCTCTCTCTATCCGACCTACCTTATTATTGTATCATGCTTTATGAGAGGTTTAAAGCACGTTTCAGCTATTTTTAAAATTCCTCTAGCTTATAAACAAACATTTTCAAACACTTTTTGACATTTTGTTTGTTTTTGATACATTTTTGACTATATTTGTTGCGCTCAGATGAGAACAAAAAAATGTTTAAAATGCTTTTTCGAGGGTTTATTGAAGGTTTCAACCATTTTTAAAAGTTTCTCATTTATCAAGCATTTAAAAGAGATTTCGAACGCTGTTGAACGTTTATGAATAATGTTTTAAAATTTTTTCGATTTTTTTCTTATGAAGGCTTTATAAGACGTTTATAAATTTTTATGAATACATCCGTTAGAATTTTGCTAAAATTGTATATTTGTGTTGGAGCTACTTAGTAGTTCCATCCGAATAAAGTAACCAGCTAACTAAAGTAATAAAAAAAAATTACTAAAGTAATAAACTTTCTGTATCTTTCTGATCTTTTCATGCATTGGTACACTTTTCCTAGCACTGTGGCTATATGAAAATTTCGTTTATACGTAAAAGTATAAGCTCTGAGGTAAGAACAATATATGACGGTCTTATAGATAATTGTTGTTTCAAAATTAAATATATCTTTCGTTCAAGCAGAAAAATTTCAGCAAAAAATTTAAACAAAACATCGACACGGAATTTTTGTCGATGCTTTTATAAAAAAGGAAGTATTTTTACATTCAAAAAGGTGGCAGCATTGGTACCGCACACAATACATGTTGCTGTCTTTTTTTTTTCTTTTTTGTGGACCTTCCCACCGGGAAAAAAGAAGCAATTGTGTATGAAAAAAGAATCAATTCTTCTCTCTAGAATCTTCTCCAATATAGATTCTAGAATTGATTATTTTTAACACGCTAATGTCCTACAAAACGTAGTACATTCTTTTCTCGCTTCCATATGAATCGCTACAGAAATCGATTTTTTTGTTCAGTTTTTAAATGGATTCTTTTAAATAAAAAGTATTATTTTCGAAAATAAGAAAACAAATCAAAACATACTGATACTTTTCTCGCTTATACCAGAATTTGTTTTAGAATCAATTCGTTGCTCACATACCAAAAAAGCAAGCAAGCAATCTAAAAACATTTTCTATTATTATATAGGTCGTAATCGATTCTGGCTGGAATAAAAACGAATCAGTAAGCTTTTGGTTGATAGATTCCAATTCATAGGTTTTGCTTTAAATTTATAATTTTTTTCGAATACGTTCTAAAATGTAAGCAAAAGGATCCATTCCATTTACGATTTTTTTCAGAATCAATTTTCATTTTCCTAGTGGGTTGTTGACTTTTATTATTGGTACTCAAAAAAGTTTGAGAATATTCGCCTACATTAGAGTGCAGGTATATTGTCATATGAGCGAGAAAATATATAAAGGAAATTAAATTTCAAAATAAAAAAACTCAGGAGCGGTGCTTTCATTGTCAAAGATTTTAGTTAAAATTTTTGTTGTTTGAATTTTATAGTTAAAATTTTGTTTATTTAAGTTTAATCATATTTCAGGCGTTGTTATAAATGTTTTATAATGGTGCGTACATGTAATTTAGGCAAAACAAATATGATTTGTTTTCTTATATGTTCGGGGAAAACGTTTTCATAACAACCGCCCCTGTGACGATTTGGCATTTTCTTTTGTGTGTAGTAATTTTCATATATTCAAATATACTAATACAAACCAAAACATCTTGTGTTGTTATGGCTGTCTCTCTTCGATTTCAGAGTTGGAATACAGAAGTATTAGATATACATATGTTCTACCTTATTAGTTTTGGGCACAACCTTTTTTGAGTTGCACAGAGCTTTAATGAGAAAAGTTTTTCTCTCTGAGAATAAGAATAAAGAAATTATATGGTTATTCTCTTTGAATTTTAATTAATTATTTAAATAATAGTTACCAAATTTATATAGCCTATGTCTCAACTGGGCATGATAGCTATCCTAGAGAAAAATAATTTTTTTAAATAGCGCCTGCCATTCTTAAGCTTTTGGCAGCCGAACATACGTGAGTACTCTTATATAATAGTATAGATGAAGGAAAAACTCAATTTGATTCTGTACGATGGAATACGAATAAATGTCATATCTCTCTAAAACGAATTTTTAATAACAAAAAAGGACCTCAAAGAACCAAGCTCAAATTCACCCAGATGAAGGACTGAGCGTCATAATAATTTCGATAAAAGTTAGCGGTGATTTTTATGTGTTTCCTGAGTGTAAACAAAAATTAACTTTGAAATGTGGCAGAGAAGCTCCATAAAAATGAGAAAAGCGTATTAAAAATAAGAATTCAGAGGATTTGTCCCGACTCATGCGCCACTTGCGAGCGAACGAACGTACAATCCTGCTACTCCTTCCACCGCTGGATGGTGCAACATGCAGAATGGAAAATGGAAACGCGTTGCGTACACAATTCAATGGTGTTACTTAATTTTGTTTAAAATAATAAAATGAAAACAAAAACAGCAACTCGACGCGGAGCGGAGCAAGAACGTGCTGCAGACGCACATAATTTATAGCTTTAATTTACCGTTCATTAAATTTGATCATAATTTACGACTCAATAAAAGGACGAAATAACTGCAAGGATGTGCCGTGCATCGGGGGATGGAGAGCGAAGCTCACATTTAACAAATGATGGCAATGCCGGATTGTATAGCAACATAACAGCATCAGAATAACTCAAATAAAAAACCATCTAATTGGCTTTGGAGGGATGAAAACATTTGCATACTTTTAGGAAAATATTATTCAGTGAAAAGTGATGCCAGAAAAACACGAGACAGTAGTGAAGTAAGTGGGGCAGAGGAAGTATTTTCTAACTCTTAATAAAAAAATACTGCTGTCATGTCAATCTGGCGGTGCCAGTCGGCAGGAAACACTTACGCGAAAATTCATTGATGCAAAAGTTAACTTTTTCTCCTTATGTACTGCATAGTACGGAACTTGAACAATCTCGTTATATTTTTTATCTTTAATGTTTGCGCCAGCTAGGCATGTATCTCGCAGATTCACATATGTGTTGCTGTCTTTATTTTTCGTCGTTTTTGTTTCGTTTTAGCCGCACCAACAAAAGCTTCACACGGAATATGCGAACATTTTGACAGTACAACAAATCTGCGGCACGTGTGCGTCATTCCTATAACTTACTTATATGAAAAATGATTGCAACACATTCATTAACTAGCGTGAAACATTAGAGCGCAGCATGGGCCATTTGGCATATTAAGACTAATGTCAGCTGGTTAAGCGGTACCAGTGGCAAGGCTTTTGAAAGTGCCAATGGACGATCACTGCTAGATTCACAGTTGTAAACTACAGTTATTATTTTGAAACTTTCTAATATACACACACTTTAAAAACTTCGGGTCAAAACGTCAATTCCTGTCACGGAAATTTCTCAATTTAAAAGCTCATGTACGCTCTCAGCGCAACTCCCTAAGAATTCAATTCGGCTTTGCTTATCTTTACAACATTCGCAAAGTAGCCAAATATTCATTTGTTTTTATGTCATTTCGCAACCCACATGTCATTTTTCATTTGTCTCCTTAGCTTTGTCCTGGCCTTTGCCTCAGCATCTCGCCTCCTTGTGGACTAACGACACACGGTCACTGGAGTAATAAACCAATTTAGACTAAGGAAATCATCCACATACAAACTAAGTCATCGACAGCAATTTTACTGCATAAACAGCATCCTCCGGAAAACCCTGATTGATGCTTGTGCAACAAACGTACCAGCAGTTCCCCTTATGCCACTGTCCGTTTATAGCCGCCACACACTTCATCATCCTAACATTTATTATAGGAACATACAACAATAACTAACTTTATATTTATATGTAACAGCAAAGAGGTGGTGCTCGAGCTGCCAAAACTGTTGAGAAATAATAAATTATTGCGTTGAGGCAATATGCAGAAGCAGTCAGCGCCGACCAATGACAGCACAACCGGCCTCTGACAGGGGGTCCCAGCTCATCCGAATGGTCATTCATCTGAAAGTTCAGATTAAGATCTAAGAAGATGTTTCAAAGTTATTGAATAAAATCCAGAGAAGAAGAAGAAAAAGAAAAAAGGAACAACAATGTTATCATAAGTTGAAAAATTGAATATGACAAACTACATTACGCTCGGTCTGCTTTGTGACTCGGACAGATTCATTGACAAACTCGATTTCAAGAAAACGATAAAATCTTTCATTTAATTAGGTCTTCAACTGGACGCCAGAACGTCAGATCATCATTATTCAAAGGCAAGAATAATGGCAGCGGAAGTGATAGGTTCACAACAAGATAGAAATGGTATAGGAAGATTTTTCTACTCGGAACTTTTGATACTTTTTTCGTTTTGATACGAATTGTTTAACGCCGAGTCGAATCGAAACTTTTAAAGGCATTAACTTGTCTCACCGTTTTCTCACTAAGCACTTTTTACTCTTTATGGCTCTTTAATCCAATAAAACATAAGTTTTGGTTTGTTACTTTTAATTTTTCAAGGAACCTATACAGAGGTTTGCAGAAAAAATATTAAATTTTTGCTCTTGAGACAGATTAGTATTTATTATTTTCACCAATAAAAACACTAATTCCATATTTTTAAAAGTATCAATCGTATTGGAAGTGGATTCTAGAAACTGAAATATCTTCAGCGTTGTTTTTTATGCCAATAGATCATAAGCAAATTGGTCTTTTTTCTCTTCCAATCCCATGTATTCTTTCTAATTATTCTTGTTAGTTTAGAAAAGGGATTAAAAAAAGTTAAAAAATTAAAACATCATTATCAGTTATTAAGAAGTGAAAGTGAGATACTAAAAATTATTTCTGGGATTCTACACTGAAAAAAAAAACATTAGCTTAAAACTAAACATAATGCCTTAAAAATTTGTGTTCTTAATTTGGCTTTTTTATATGGTTTTTCAAAGTTTTAGACACATTTGCTCTCACTTTGGCGAAATTTGTTGCAAGCTATTTTTTAAATACAAAATTCAACGAATTTATAACAATTGTCAATTTTAAAACATTTTTTTTTCCAGTTTACGGGGGAAGAAATCAAAATCCTACCGGGATTCACGGGGGTTCACGCACTAAATCACACGGCCACGGCCGCCACATGGATCGCTTGAAAACCGAAACTTGAAATCGAAGAAATGAATTAAATAAAAAAAAAAATAAATAACTGGCCATTTCAGCCCTTGAAAGGACTTTGACCTAGCTTCTTATGATCAATTGTGTTGTGCGTGTTATTAAGTTTGTACACAATTGACCGAGAAATGGACCTACATGCTTAACGCCGACTCCGAACGGCGATGAACGAAATGTTCTTATTCTCAAGAAGCTTTACATGGCATTTTTATTACTCTCTGAGGTTTGCCATTGTCTGCAGAGAGGTGGCGGCCGTACAGAAAAATTATTTTAATTCAAATAATTTTCTGTCGTTGCTGGGGTTCGAACCTGGGTCTCCAAAGTTCTTTGACATAGCGGCCACGCACTTTAACCAACTACGCCACGGACGCCACAAGAAATGAATTATGTAACAAAATATTTCAATAGTTTACCATCAGTTCTCTGAAAAATAAAGTGTGAACTTATATGGGCACGTTTTTTCTTAGGATGCTTTTAAAAGCTTAATGATACGGTCTGGGTCGCAATCATCAAAGGCATTTCAAATGACTAAATCATAAATTAAGTGTGAGAAAGAATCATATGGATATGGAAAGCATTTCAAAATAGCGAAGGGAACTGATTTTCAACCGTATGAAATGACTAACAATATGTCAGAACGATGACTTTATAAAGTCTAAAGCTACAGCTTAAAGATTAAACTAAATGTGTGATGAAATTTGGTGAAATAAAAGATGTCTGAGGTAATCACAAAAACTTCCCGTTCTATGTTACCTTACCTTTTATGCTCCACCCAAGAAGTTAGGGAAATTTTAAGTTATAAATTCTTCAATTGGAAAACCCAACTAGTTCAATTCTAGGCTTTCAAGCGACATTCTGTTCAGAACAGTTTGAAGTCATTTTTCTTGGTGTATTGTATATTTCCTGTGAAGTTCAACAATATACATATTTGAATAAATTTGTGGGTAGATGATGGTGTTACAATATGTACAGTATGATACAATTATAAGGTACTATCGTTTTCAGGTTAACCGTTTCCTCATTGGTGGCCTCGATAGTCGAGTTGGTAGCGTGCTCGACTGCTACCTCAGCGGTCCCGGGTTCGATTCCCGGCCTGGCCATGGTCCTTCGCTTTAAACCTTTCTTAATTTTCTATCCTCATTTCTAATCAATTAAAATTAAAAATTCATCAATATTTACGACTTGAAGTTGTGGTTGATGGTAGAGAAGTTTGTGAATGAGATTGCCTTATAACTTGAATTGACTGAGGTAAAACATAACCCTTGCCTCTGATTCAAATTCACATGTTTCTTTTGCTTTCCACCACGCTTAGAACATCCTACACATGTTTTACTTGATTGCCCTTTCCTTCCCACTAATTTATCACCCCATTTCGAACCAAGGCAGATTTGACTGAATGACTGAAAAGGCATTCGACCTGAAATCCTTGGTTCAAAGCTAAAAAAAAAAAAAGAGATCCATTCGAAGTTCGAACAATGTTAAAGAGTATTGGAGAGAAACCAGTACTGGCCCTTTTGGAAAAAATTCAAAAATTCAAAACTATTTCAAATGTACGCGGAGAGAAATATTCTTATAAAAAATAAAAAATAAATAACTGGCCATTTCAGCCCTTAAAAGGACTTTGACCTAGCTTCTTATGATCAATTGTGTTGTGCGTGTTATTAAGTTTGTAAAGAATTGACCGAGAACCGGACCTACATGTTTAACGCCGACTCCGAAAAGCGATGAACGGAATGTTCTTGTTCTCAGGAAGCTTTACATGGCATTTTGAATACTCTCTGAGGTTTGCCATTGTCTGCAGAGAGGTGGCGGCCGTACAGAAAAATTAATTTAATTCAAATAATTTTCTGTCGATACTGGGGTTCGAACCTGGGTCTCCAGGTTCGTTGACATAGCGGCCACGCACTTTAACCAACTACGCCATGGACGCCACTTCTTCTATTCTTATATTAAGCAAATATTTTGCTTTATCTAAAAAAATTTAAATTTGAGCCTCATTAGCTCAAATCAAGCACAACTAAATTTAAGAAAAATATATTTATAATGAGCATTTATTTCTAAAATTGAGTAAAATAAATTATTGAAACAAGAATAAAATCCTTGATTCTAAAAGCTGGAAGAAGACTTGAATCAAGAAAATATTTTCTTAATTTAAACAATCGCCGAGAGTTATTTTAGCTTTCAGCAAATTGTTTACTTGAATCAAGTAAATTTTTCTCACTTCAACTTATATTGGCATGCTTATAATTCACAACATGTTTACATGGAACATGTTTAAGATGGTGTGGATTGACAAACTATGGCATGGTTCGAAGACTGGGCCTTCTTATCTTTTACTTTGCCTGGAAACATGTAAGCTATAAGTCTATAAGATATATTTAGTATATTCGAGTAGTTTTTTATGATCGGTTGTCCTACATATTTGCCGAAGGATTTTCATTATAATAAGATAATAAAGTTTCTAATATCAAGCAAAGCAATCTAGTAGTAAGAAAATTGTTCAATTGAATCAAGCAAATTATTCTAGTTTTCAGCAAATTGTTACTTGAATCAAACAAATTTTTCTCACTTCAAGTAAATATTAGTCCTGAATGCAGAAAAAATATTCTTGAGTTTTAAACAAATGTTTTTTGAATTAAGCATATTTTTCTTAATATCATGTGTTTTAAATTTCTCAATTTTAGCAAAAAAATGCTTGAATTGAGAAATTTACGCTTGAGTGTAATAAACTGAGAGCCTATTTGCTTGATTCAAGCGTCCTATTTGCTTGATCTTTTATCTAGTCCTTTTTTCAGTTCAGAGTAAGATTTAGTTTAAAAAGATGTATTTTATAACACGAATTTTCCAGTCATAAGTTCCAGTTTCAAGAATGTCGTTGTTTGGTTACCATCGCATAAGTAGATATAAACGAAGGCATCAAACGAATAACTTAAGCCATCCCTTAGCTCAGAGTCAAACTTTCTTATATGTAAAAACCAATTTCAGCTTTGGAGTTTGAGTGTCAGCTTTAAGGATACATTTTGCAAATAATTCAATTAATAAATGTTGTGCTTTCAACAGAGATTTCTTTAAATGGTTTGCGGAAGTTAGAAAAATTGAAGTGGAAACATTTACATCATTTCTTCACTCTATTAAAGTTTATATAAATCTGTCCATTTTTCAGTACAATCACTTTTGTTGTCCGACTGAAGCAATTCCGTACAATTTAAACCAAACCAACAACATAACGACTTTGTTTGTCTATCAGCAACGTTCTTTGCTTCGATTTGCTCCTCGCTCACACAAAAGGATTTCGACTCCATTCGAAGGTAAATAAAAGTTAAAACCAAGCAACATCTTCTCATTACCGCTAACATTTTCAAATGACCGCTGCTGGTAGCGGTAGTGGTAGAAGTTGTGGAAGTGGCAGTGCTGGTGGATGAGGTACAGGTAGAATTAGTTGTGCCACAAAAGCGACGCAGTAAATTTAAAATTGTTGAAAGGTTCTTAAATGGACTCAAACAACGATACAATTCGATGCGATACCCAGCAACAACGACACGTAAGCAAACTGACTGTGGAAGAGCCGGATGGACAGACGAATAGTCAGATTGCTCGATAGGGCTTTCGCTCGCTCGTTCGTTGCCGTACAAAGTGACAGCTTAAAACTGTGGTCAGAGACGGAAAACTTGCAACAAACAAAACCTGCAACTAGATTGTTATACAAACACACCAAAGACAGTTTGTGAAGAGCATGAGGACGAGAATGAAAATGACAACGAGAACGAGAACGTCGTAGCAAAGGACGACAACAACGCAGAACCGACAGCGACTGCAGTGGAAGGGATCACAAATCATTCGATTGGACATTCACGTCGCATTTAGTGCGCAAAGCTTTGCTCCTCGCCGCTTCAGATGAGTAAAGAAATCATTTCATGCCGTTTGTAGCATTCTTTGCTACAATTTTGCTCCATTTCTGCGAGTAGCTATGTGGTACCTGAGCTCAAGCAGCAACAACAGCAAACGAAACAATAGATCTGTGTATATTTTGGCCCAAAGTGACAGAAACACCGACATATCCGAGCTTTAGGTTGAGAGCTGTGGCATGTTTCTGGTTTGTGGCAATTTCTTTCTCCCTCTTACACTCTCTTTCTTTCTTTTTTTCCTCGTATTATTGACCATTTTACTCGATCTCTGTGCATTTACATTCTTCTGAAAATGGAAATACGAATACAATGGATAACCATTGCCTAGGTGGATGCCTTTGCAAACCAAAAAGAACAAATGTACCTACATTTGGAACGGACTTTATTTCAGATGACACTTGAATCCGCATGCAAAACACACAATGAAGGTATTTTATTTATGTCTTGCACTGTTTCTGTCCCAATCGCCGGTCTACCTGCTTGGTCAACAGTGCAGTGTCGACTCCTCTGTTCCGCTGAAATTGTGAGAATGAGTTAATAATGATGTGTGCGGCAAACATTTCGTTAGTCCGACAGTATTTTATGCCACATTCCTGGTCAGCATGTATTAAACTGTTTAGCTGTTCAGCTGTCAAATAAGGCATTTTAATGGACGACTGTAGGCATATCTTAAGTCCTAATGAATGCCGTGGCAGACATCTCATGATACGAACAATGAGCAAGCATTTGCAGTTTGCGATATCATACATTCCCCCAACACTCAGTCATCTGCCTATCTGAGAGTGCATTAGTTGTCCTAACGATAGCCCGAGGGGAATTCTTATCCAGCCAATCTATTCCTACAGTTGCAACTGTAACACTTGCTATGGGCTCCTTTTGTCTAATGCAAGTAGATTACGTGCATCATAAAATTAGGTAATAATAAAATTTCGGAATCTCATTCTGCCAACGCCATTTCGCCGTACCATGGGGTACGCTATTTTCCGTTATAATCCTAAGGGATTTCATTGAGTTGCCTTCCTGCAAGACAAACTACTATGAAATGCATTTGTTGCCGTAAAACAATATACTGCTTGCTGCTCACTTAGTGGTGATTCGCAACCCTCCAAAACATGGTCCGCATCCCCTGTCAGCAGCAGCGGTCGCAGCTCTTATATAGCTTGTCTGTGCTGGAGTGTCAGGAGATTTTTAAATTAGTTTTATTATCATTAAAAATGTGCGAAAGAAAAGATGAGTTGGAATTCCTTATCGCACCATGAAGAATGGTAAACGTGCCACTTGCTCGAGACTCGCATCTAGTCGCTCTCATGCTGTCTTGATGCCGTCGTTCCCCTACCCTACCTCCACCTCGTGCACTGCTGCGTGCGAGGTGATTTTGATAAATTCTGCTACACGTTATTCTGACTTTAATTTGTGGAATGCATTGTAATTAAAACGGTGCAAAGTTTGTTGCTGCTGTTGTTGTTGTTATTATTGCGCTACTAATTAAAATGTATGGCAATGGTGGAGAATGAAACAAGAGATCGAAATATTGCGCTATACAGCTGAGTGCAGAGTAGAGAATAAAAATGAAACTAAAAAGAGAATTTGAGATAAGAAATAATTTATTTGAATGAAAAATAAGAAAAAAACAACGCGTGTCTTTTAAGGTGTTTCAAGGAGACATTAGATGCTTAAGACCAGGGTGAAGAATTAGTGTAGCATCACATTGCAACTGTGCCGACTGGTGGGATAACTCATTTGCCAAGCAAAAGGAAAAGTTTCAACAACAAAGGTTCCAACAACTCCGCAACAAAGAGATACAATTTTATTTCACGTGACGATTTTGCCGAATTACAGCCCATCATCCGACCTCATATCTTTTTGGGAATGTGCACATGAGCTAGTATGATCAATTGTGTTGTGTATATGTTAGGAATGCTAATTTTTGTTTGGTGGTGGCTTCTTGCTCAAGGTGGCTACTTAGAGAATCATGTCACATAGCAGAAAAAAAAGTCCTAACTAAATAATGAACCTTGCCGCTGGTTGGTTATACTACAGCAGTTAGGCTATGTGTGTGGGATGTTGTGAAGCCTGCGAATGTCTTTATTAAATTCGTTGAACAAGCCTCGATGAGATGCGCAAAGTCGTTGAAGAGATGATGGCAACAAACGTCTTTCCCTGGCCAAGACCTGATATAGTATAACCAGAAGAAGTTCTTGATTGCAAATTGTGCATGAGGTGTGGGCGACTTTCCTCCCTCGAATACCCTCTAATGCCATCAGTCTGAGCCCGTCTCATTGTCAGGCTGACGTGCGGACGTGATATCATGAAACTTTTAGCAAGTTTTTTCAGCATCAGAATCTTTCCATCATCATGTCATAGCAACAACAACAACGACAACATGAGAAATATACCAAAATAAATACGAGTTTATATAAAAAGAAAGCCACACCATGGAAGATGAAATTGCTGTCAAATTTAAAAAGGTTCGTTCGCTGAAACGTGATGGAAATACGTGAAATTGGCCAATGGAAATGTTGGCTTAATAAATAGTGTCATATTTATCATCAGCAACAGCAGCAACAACAACCACCAGTTCCCGATATGAAACTGCTGCAGGTGTAGCATACTAGAAATTTAAGGACACAAATCCTGCATGTATTGTATACATATTTGGCTATGTAGCCATGAGCATCGGCAACGCCTAACAAAGTCATCAAACTTTGTTGATGTATTGAGTCAGACATGCGTTGGTTAAGCGCGGACATGCTTTGAGTGTCGCCGAGTGTCCTTAAATTGCACATGTAAGACACGCGTTGAATTGTCGCCGCGTTAGAAATAGTTGGCAGTCAAAACAAGGAAAACAAAAGAAGAACAACAGTAAAAACAAAGAAGGAGTAGAAGAAGAACGCGTCTGGCATACGATAATCATTTGGAATTCCATTTGATCCGCTTTCGTTTGTGGCCTCACAAATACGCTTCGTCTTGTATCCTTGCTCAAGCGGTTTTTGCGCTTTTATTATTCTTTGTGCTTATTATTTTTTGAGTTTTTTTTTTTCTTTTGCATTTTGTTGTTGTGAATTTGTTCGCTGTCAACGCTTGGTTGTGAATCTGTGAGCAGGATTATATTATTAGGGATTATATACTTCCTTCATTCTAATGCTATCCTGTATAAACAAAGCAACACAAACTAACAAACAAACATGGTTAAATCATACGAAAATAACAACAACAACAACAACAGCAACAAAAACAACGACAAATGTTTGTTCATTAGACAAAAGAAATTCAAAGTTGGCAAGAACACGCATTATTGCCTTGCCACGCACGAAGGAGCATTCGTTTTTAGCCAAATGATGCTGATGCTTCCCATACCATTTCCTCTGCAACAAGGACCCACGTTATCATCCTATGTGAGATCTAAGCGGACACAATATTTAATTAAATCTAGATACTTGCACGTTCTACGTCTAAAGATACAAAAAAAGTCGGTCGGAAACATATTGAAATATTTTTCCGCAGATCAATTTATTCAAAATATAAATAATGTGTTCCAATAAACATCCTCGAAGCGTTGCACAGTGATGCGATTGGTACTAGTTAATCGGAAAAAATCTTTTTTGGATTTTTATACTCCCACTTTTAAAAACGTAGAAGGGGCATAATTTTGACACTCCGTAGGTAACGCCCATAAGGAGGCGTGGTAGGTATAGAAAAGTATATATATGCTTAGTCAGCATCACCACCCGAGTCGATTAAGCCATGTCCGTCAGTCTGTCTGTCAGTCCGTCTGTCTGTCTGTATGTCTATGATCACGATTACAGCCGTAATTTTCAAGCTATCATCACAAAATTCGATATATTTAAGCTTTTATCTAAAAAATAAAGGTCAAGTTCGAAAATGAGCCAATTCGGATGAAAACCACGCCTACCTCCCATACAAAGTGACTTTATCAAAACGGTCTCTTAGAATTCTACAAAAATTAATATATGGACTTGAAATTTTGCATACGAGCTTTGCTAGTTATACACTCTTATATTCACTCTTAGTATGAAATTCTACCAAATTGGATGGAAACTACGCCTACCTCCCATACAAAGTGACCATAGTGACTATCAAAAATGTAAAATAAAAATTTGTATGGGATTTCACGGGACAGACAAATGAAGTGAAGAAAATAAAAACTTTTTTATTTTTCAACTTTTATTTTTCATGAATAATAAAAAAATCCATAAAAAATAATTAAATTCAATTTTTATTGGTAAAGCTTACAAAATAAAAATCATTTCTTATTTCGATAGAACATTTGCATTAAGCAGCTTATCCAAAATGTACTCCGTCATTTGGATCATGTTGATTTTTTTATATTAAATTTTTGGAAATAATCGTTATTTTCTGTCCCTGTATTTAACATGTACTCTGAGTATGAAATTCAACCAAATCGGATGAATACTACGCCTACCTCTCATACAAAGAAACTTTATGAAAACGATACAATCTCTTGAAATTCCACAAAAAATGTATGTACTTACTTAAATAATGGGCAAAATTAACACTCTTATTAGATCTCACAGACCTCAAATTATCTCAATGTCAATTTCTCAATATCACAATTGAAAAAAAAACAGTTGAAACCTGGCTTTGAATTTAAAATAAAAAGCATTTTTATGACCATCAAACAGGTTACAAAACAAGGCAACCGGAAGTTTGTGGTCGTTAAATTAAAAAAAAAAAATTGCAAATATGAGGTGATTCCTTTTTTATTTTACAAAATGTTTTGTTAAATAGTTTACAAAAAAAAATATTTGAAAAAATATTTATTTTACAAAATGTTTTGTAAAATAAAAAAACATTTTTATTTCGTAACAAAGTTGCCTTGGTGATATTTTCGTAATAAAGTTGTCGATGGGAAAAATAAATTGTGTCGGATATATTCATGGTTTGAACACTTGAGCCAATGCACTTCAGTCAACATGCTACCCTTTCAATCAATTTGTTCCTAAAAGCGCAAACTAACGTTGTATATGGGCATTTCCACAGTATAGTCTACCGGAATCGAATATTAAAATGTTAATAAACAAATAATTTTTTTCTAATATTTTATTGAAAAATGCATAAATTTTTATAATATAATGCATTTACAGCTTATCTCAGTTGTTATTTTGAGGAAATTTGCCTGAAAACTAAAAATATATTTTTCTTGATCTTAGCTACTTTTAATGCCTTTTTCTCATTAGTATTTTTGGTTTATATATTTATTTTATGGTTCCTCTCATCTTATGAAATTTTTCTACAAAAGACAAATAAATACTAAAAAAATGAAAAGAGACCAAATAAAGCTCGATTAACGGTTAATTTTTATTTTGCTTTCATTGATATTATAATGTCGCGGTCTTGTACCTGTAGTGGAATTCCCAAAAAGTTAACGATACGAAATCGTTATGGTTAACTAACGACGTTTGTAGTTTGCAATAACGAATTTTGTATTCTCAAAACAGTACTTAGCGACAAAATGGTTAAAATGTAACATTCACAATATAAGCTACAAGCGTCGTTAAAAAAAATCAAAAATATGGCAGCAGTGTGGTTTTTTGACAGCTAGATAGGCCTTTTCGATAGATACATGCTGAATCAGCCAAGCAGCAGACAGCTGCATCGCACACGCAAAGAAAAAAAACGTTTATCGCCAGTTTGCCGCAAACGAACTTCGTTTGTCGTGCTTGAAATCGTTTATTGCAAACGTTTCAACAGTTGTCATAAACGTTGAACGAAAAATAAACAAAATTTTCAGTTGTGAGAAACGAGTCATTTAGTTGCAGGAAATAAATTTCGTTTGTCATAAACGCGAGTGATTTTTAAATTGCAGCAATTGAAAACTTCGTTTTTCCCAACTGAAAATTTTGTTTATTTTTCCCTTCGTTGTATAAACATAACGCTTATAGTTTAGAGTTACTTTTTGGACAAATTGTAACTATATAAGGAAATTGGTAGTTTGCTTAATACGCGGACGAAGATAGCAACAGAGGTGGAATCCATAAGAAGACGGACGGACATAATGAGAAAGATTATTAATATAATAAATAATAATGACCGAAATAGCTTGCGGTTTATATATATAAGATATATTTTTAAGTTGTGACAACTGAATATTCGTTTGCGGCAAATACAACTCGCAAACGAAGTATAGTTGGTGAATTTTTCAGTTGTGGTAAACGAAAAATTTCTTTGCGTGCAGCTATTAGCAGAGGCAGCGCTGATGCAAGCAATTGATTGCGACCGAATTGCTTCTGCGCTTAAGAGGCTGTTGATTGAATTTGAGCGATTGCCTTCAACGAACTTATAATTGCTATAAGTATAACTTTTTATTATTTTTACTTTTAGTATAATTTTTTGTTATTAATGCTCTGAAATGTGCCTCATTATCCGTTAATTTGTTTTTATTTATTTTAAAAACCTTTCTTTATTTTTTTAAACTTTAAATAAAAGCGTAGAAACTATTGAAAATAAAGTTTATAGAATTATTTTCATTTTGATTTAATCATATTTTATTTAACCATGATGGTTAACATATGCCTCGTCGTGCTGTGGCCATTTTATGAATATTATTTATATTTTATAAAATCACAATCGCATGTGATACTGTTATCAGTACTTCACGATCGTTCTAGGCATGTGTCTAAAAATTTTAATTCAAACCAAATTTGGTGGCCTCATCTTAAAAAAAAAAGTTACTTCATAAAATTATTATACCAAAAATTTAATTTTGATTTATAAAGTGTGTCGCGTTCGCTATCGTACGTGTTGCTTTTAAAAACAAAAATTTTATTTCATTTTAACTTGCATATAAATAATATATATATTTATGCAGATGGGTAAAACACGTGCATAATGCATATGCAACGCTTTTAAATTATGCATTTTCTCTCTTTAAATGTGCACAAGAGCACAAGAGTTTTAATAAAAAAAAAACAAATGTAAGTATGTCAACATGACAACTATCATTAGAAGGCCACATTAATCCATTTAAGTTTAAAATTATTCGTTTTAAAATTTATTGTTGCGTTTCGCAGATTTCTGCATTTTTCTATATGTAGTCGAAAACGAGTTCCATTTTTTGTCGCGTGCTAGATCCCCTGTTAATTGCTAATATATTGGAAACATAAATTCTACCGAATCTACATTTTTTACTAAACATATTGCTACCAAAATGCTATCGAAAACTAAAACAAATTAAATTTTATTTTTAATTTTCTTCATTTTTTTGCTCCTCAATGGCGTACGAATGTCGCGTGCTCCACCATGGAATTGCCCATATTTTATGCGAGTATTTGAATGCCATACTGTACACAATCAATAGTAATTCTAAAATTCAACGACTTTACTGCTTTAATAAGCTTTCAATAGTTTTTCATAAGACTATTACTATCACTTTTCATTAATTGCAAACAAAAATATTACATGATACTACAAAAATCGAATAATTTTTCTATAAGCCTTGAACAGATATTATATAATTAATTGATATTTTATAATATTGGGTCTATAAATTAATTCGTGCGGTTTGCTAAGAGATGGCGTAACTTGATTATTCCATCGTTCCAATATTCCGAACATGCGTTGGAAAACTACTGTCATTGTGCGTCTTTATCAGTGTATCTCATTCATTTGAAGCGTAAACAACAATATTCTTTCACTCAAATATGTCGAACTTTGTGCCTGAAAAAGTGTTTTTGCGGGAGTTCTTCTTCAATACTTTAATATGAAGAAAACTGCTGCCGAAAGTCATCGTATTTTGGTGGAAGTTTATTGTGAACATGCTCTAGCTGTGCGAACGTGCCAAAAGTGGTTTGCACGATTTAAAAGTGGTGATTTCGGCTTAGAAGACGAAGAACGTCCTGGCCAGCCAGAAAAGTTTGAAGACGAAGAATTAGAAGCATTACTCAATGAAGGTTGTTGCCAAACACAAGAAGAACTTGCGAAATCGCTGGGTGTCACTCAAGCAGCCATTTTAAAACGTTTTAAAGCAGCCGGATACATTCAAAAGCAAGGAAATTGGGTGGCATATGATTTGAAGCCGAGAGATGTGGAAAGACGATTTTGCATGTCCAAAATACTGCTTAAACGCTACAAAAAGAAGTAATTTTTGCATCGGATTGTGACTGGCGATGAAAAATGGATCCATTACGACAACCCGAAACGCAAACATTCATATGTGAAGCCCGGACAACCAGGACCTTCCCAGCCAAAGGCAAATATCCATGGTGCCAAGGTAATGCTCTGTATTTGGTGGGATCAGAAGAGTGGGCTATACTATGAGCTGTTGAAATCGGGCCAGACAATCATAGGTGACCTCTATCGAACACAATTTTTAAAGAGAGCCATAGCTGAGAAACGACCGGAATATGCGATCAGACACGAAGCCATAATTTTTCAACATGACATATGGCTGGGCCTCAAAACCGGAGCAGTTCTTTTGGCGCGGAATCCACATGTTACCAGAAAGATGGAAAAATGTAGTGGCTAACCATGGACAATACTTTGAATAATATTATTGTACATGTTTTTCTTAAATCAACGCCCAAATTAAAAAAAAACCGCACGAATTAAGTTAAAGACTTGCACAAAAATCAAACAGCACTCCTAAGTGTATAATAAAAACACTTCCTATTTGAAAGTTATGCAAAGGTCTAAATCTTTAAATGGAAAGCAAATTTTATTACTCGGACAATAACCTGATGAAATAATTTCAATGGATGAAATTAACTCCAATCTTGAAGAAGTCCGAAGAAAGGTCTCCAATGAAAAAATGTTCAGAAAAATACAAAGAGAAAAAGAGCGAGAGATAACTGTTACGTCACAGAGAATGGTACAGAAGGAATTAAGTGTATAGAGAGTTACTTCTCAAACCATTTGAGGTAAATTTTCATAAATTTTCGGATCTATCACACTACTTTGAATATAATGTATGATACAGCAAAGACGTTTAGGAAAACAGAATATCCAACTAAAGGCCTTGTTTATTTTTACTTATTTCTCAATCCACCCTCGTGTAAGTGATTTTATAAGTTATGTATTGGGGCAGAATATGTTACGGGGCGTTGTGCGACATTCTTAAAATAAATTTAAAAAGACGATATCTCCTCGTCTATCCGTTATTTGAAGTCTTTTTTTTTAGATTTTTTTGGCTAAACAATTTTTTATCCATGTCAAAGCATCAAAACCTATGATTTATCTAAAAATAAAAACTTTTTAGCTCATGCAAGGACAATAACTTAATTATCGTTCTTCAAATTAGAACGAAGCAGTACTATATTTACACAGAAAAAAATATGAAAAAACTTTCAAGGAACCAACGCAGCAATGAACGGTGACGTGAAGTGGAGGGAGTCAGCAGATAAAGTAATAAAATTGAATGCGAAAACAAACGAGCAATCAACACGCATCCTCAAGGAAAATAATTCAATTAATCAAACTCACGCAAGGAAACACAAATGGGCGAAATCTGGGCGTGCAAATATTGATTGAACGATTGAATGATAAGCACAAATTGAAGATGAAGACAAAGTGGAAATCGAAGACGCGACAATTGCGGATAACACGCTTAATGACAGCTATGACAGGCCCACCTTGTTTGGTTAGGAAAACCAACAATAACTTAAACACCAACAACAACCTTACCGTTACACAAATAAACGGCCTTTAAGAATTAATTTTGTGACATTTTTCCCAATTTGTTTTTTTTTTTTTTATATGTATAAAATTAAATCAGCTTTAGTTTGCTCTGGTGAGACCTGAATTAAAAGGCCAATTTTTGAGTAGATGCTTTGTTTTCGTAATTCTATTCTGACGAATAACGGCATGTCATTTTATAACTTTTAATTGACACAGCATTGAAAGCTTATCCGCCATTCTGTACCAATGCTAGTCGTCATTTCAATGTGCAGGGCGTCGTGAGGGGTGTTGATTTTATTGCCACATCTATTGAATGGCTTATTTAAAAGGCGATTGAAAGACGTTTCTTCGTTTTTCATTTCATTTTCGTTTCATCCAAGTGTGCGAATGTGGATTGTGAATCACTGGCAAAGGGTGTCAATAAGCTTCAACTGTAAGGGGATGAATTCTTTTTTTTTTTGCCGATACATATATACATTTTTGCCTGTTTTCTATCAATTGCAGAGCGATGCAGAGCCAGAGCCACGTGCTTGATGTTTGTTTGGAATATTTATTGGCAATGAATTAGCCACGTTTATTTTCATCCGGCTTAAACTTTCTTTACTAAATAGAATTCTGATTAATTTATCGGTTTTTATATTACTACAAGAAAAAAAAAGCAAATAAAGTTTGTTGCAAACTGAGCCTAATAATTCTTTGACAGCACAAATGCCAACGTGTTATATTCAATGTGTTCACAATAAACACAAAAAGGAACATTTTAAATTTATATGTTTAGGGCTTGACTTCATCACAAAAAGCCTTAAATTTTTAAAAAATTATATTATATATCAAGAAAAACTTTCTAATTTCAGACAATTAATTACTTTGATCAAGTAAATTCTTCTTTTTTCATGAAAAAGAAAAAAATTAAGACATTCTCTTATTGAGAAAGTTGTTAATTTGGATGGAGCACATTCTTCCGAATTCTAGGAAAACAAATTTCTCAAATCGAGCAAATTATTCTCGTTTTCAGCAAAGGAATCCTTGGAATCGTTAACAACAAAGTTATTGAAAATGTGCCAATTAGCTTTTTGTGAATCCACGCAAACTCGGGCATATATAGATGGGAATATATTCTGAGAGTTTTATTAAGAAGTGTGTCGACTCTTAACCCTTACCATCAGAATAGTCTGCTCTGTGCTCCAACCACCCAGCCAATATCCTCGACCAGCTGTTCATTAAAAGCAAGCAAACACCTGCATTTAATGTTTCAATTTAAATGTAACCCTCTTCGCTCCTCATTGTGCCAACTGGCAAATAAATGCAACATTTGCACACATGTAAAATTGAAATAAAAAGATTCTTTAACATTTCCTGACAAAGAAACGAAACGATGTGGAAGAAATACCGAGCCAACATGGTTTGCTCAAGCTCAGCAGCTTTTGTTCAATCACAGTCCTTGCAAGCAAAGAAATCAAATAACAACAAGAAAGCACACGCACCCACACACACACATACCCACCAACACATACACTGACACTCACACAAAGTACAAAAGCCGTTAAAAGGATTCAAGAATTCTTGCAATGTCGCGCGTGCAAACATAATAATGGCGCCACTTCCGTTGCAACGCCATCGCACACACAAACACACACAGTTTTATGCACAAATGCACTTATCAGCACATACACACACAAACACAAGCACGCAAAAAATTCTACATACACGACTGTGTGAGTGCGCTCAGTCGAGTTCACAACAACTGAAATCGGATTAGTATCAAGTGGAGGGCTGTGGAAAATTGTAACGCTTGCCAGGGCGAGAAAGTGGGCTGCACAGATGCGGTTGCAATCCACACGCAAACACACAAGCAACTGCACCAGAGACAACATCGTCTTCGGTAGGTGAGACGCAATTGAAGTAAAGGTTACTTCAAGGAGACGATTGCTTGAGGAACAAGAATTGTTCTTTTTCACTGCATTTCTTAGCCACCTAACTACCCAAACATCCAACACATCCATCAATGCAAATGTGTGTGTGTGTGTGTACATGGCTGTGTGAAAATGTTACTTTATGCATTGTGAGGAAAATCATAACAAAATGCGTGTCATGTAGCAGTAAATCAAATAAATGTGTGTAAATAGGACAGCGTGTTGCACGGATAGGGCGAAAGGGGAGAGACCCAGCTATGAATGTGCGTCTATTCCGGCACAGACAGTGATCGATGCCACATGCCTGTCAATGTGGCAACACTGTGTCAGTAGTGCAGAAACACGTTATCAGCTTACGATTGATTGCAAGAGGAGCCTAAGTCGGCGCCCTCTAACCCGGCACAATAAAATCTAATTTTGTTTTCTTGCGTTTTTTTTACATTCTTTTTGGATGTGCTTTACTCTGTTTTTCACATAGTACTTAATGATTAATAATTTTCTTCTCACCCGCTAAATATTCCACTCACTCACTTTGATTCAAGGCTCCAAACATCTCCGATTCGATATTGATTCCGGCACCAAAAGCAACGCCCTATGAATCACTTTGAGCGATGTTCGAGATGTAGTTCCGTTTCCGGCGTAATTGCCAACATTTGTTTCATTTATGGTGCTAAGAAACAGCAGCAGCAACTCTGTTACTTTGCAGAGAGCTCACCCACAGGCACCAACATACCCACCCACTACTGTGCCCTACGTTAATGGTGCCGCATATCTAAATGTGTGTCAATGTGACAGCATGTGGCGCTTATGTGTTGACGTTCCCCAACACATGGCGCAAAATGATGATGTCTATTAAGCGGATATTGCCACTTCTACCCGCTGCTGCTGCTACTTCTGGAGTTGTAATGATGAGTTGGCAGAAATCTTCGTGCTTCATAAGAAGCAAGCACAAACACATATGTAAATACAAACACACATGCACGTGAATGGCGACAAGCGATAATGTTGCAAGTGATGGATGGATGCCTGACCCATTGGCACAATAGTTGTAACAACAAACTTAATTGTTGTAACATCGGACTGACAATGCGAAGATATGAGATGTTGTTGACACAATCGCCGATGTGTTGTAACCAAATACAAATTATGGCTTTTCACATTCATGTACGTGCACCCTAGAATCAGTGCATGAAGCTTTCTCCACAGCGGAGAACTAAGTTGTACAACTAGGTCTGTGTGTAGTATCCGAATACGCTCAGATCTTAAGTGAGAGTTTAATTTTTTAATGAGCGGAAATAGACGTCTTAAGAGAAACAATGATTGCTCAATCAATCATACATGTCAGAGGCGGTACATAAACCCAGGCGGTTAATCTTACCTTTGCTTATTCTGAGTAAATGATGAATGACCCAAACAGATTTTGTCGTTTTCTTCAGAAACGTTTATTTTACTTTGATCACGGCAAGCGCTTCATCAGTAAGAGTTGTACATTAGGGCGGGTCGATTTTTTTTCTATAAAATCGCATATGCGGAAAAGATTCTGCGGACAATTCTGAACAACTTTGCCCAAGAAACTATGGGTCTAAAATGAATTTCGAGTCAGCCATTTTCATGGTGAAGTTCTATAATTGGAAGGTAAATAAATTTTGGTAGTTATTCTCTGTTAAAATTGCCAAGTGACATATAACATATTTCACATGAAGAATATGTTATACTGCCACTTTGCGGTTTTAACAGGCCTTTTTAGCTCGCAATGTGAATAACTTCAATGAATAAGACAAATGTACAGTCGACTGCTCGCGCCATCGACTAACGCTGAATATAACTGTTTTTATTCCAATTGAAATATGCAAAAGTTGGCTTTCTGTGCATTTTGCTGCAGCTGTACTCGTCGTAGTGATTGAAATTTCATAGCAGGTAGAAATTGTGCAAGAACAGCACGAAGCTGTAATTAGTACAAGTGATCGTTTATTAAAGTGAAAACGTAAAGCCTAAAGTTAGCCTATTCGGTCATTCAATTTTATTTTGATTTTACAAAAAAAAAAGTTTAATATGAGCGCTATGGATGGCAATCTATCAATAACGTCGTCAAGATCAGAAATGGATGTGGCATCTTCGATCATATCTGCATCGCAAATAACTTCGTTGCCCTCGCCGGATATTTTAACATTTGGGCTCCCACAAGATTTCAGTGGCTTAAATTTACCAAGCAAGCGTGATGTATTAAAGTGTTATTTTTTTCTTGCCAACCAAGCAAAAGGAGAAGGTAAAATGTTCGCCTATAAAACCTTTACTGCCAGTGTATCGAGAAAATTAGTTGGAATTTGGAGTCGGCTGAATATTGAAATTATGAACGAAAAAAGCATCATTCTAAAGCTTAACAATTTCATTGATAAATACAAAAAGGAAATAAAAAACGAAAGCAAATTGAAGCGTTTTGTCGAATGCATTGATGAGTTATTTTACATTGGAAAATGTAAATGTAATTTAAAATTACAATCGTGCAGCTGTGGTAAAATACCCGAAAACCTCCAATCTTTTTTGTATGATCAGCACAATGATAGAAAATTAACAATACCAGAAAGCTCCGTTGATTTTTTGGAACAAGAATCAACCTTACCGCCACTAAGCAAAGATTCAACGTATTACCCAAGCGAACTGACTATGGATGTTGATGAGTTACCAACACAATCTGAAGCTGAAAATACTATATCTGAACCTAAAACCTACACTCAGAGGTACACGGCTTTCAATTTTGCGTTGGCATGCGATAGATTTGGCATATCTGACAGAGCTGCTTCATGTTTAGCGGCGGCTCTCTTTAAGGATATTGATTATAGAGATGCGAAAGGAGAGCTCATTATTATGGACAAAAATAAAGTCGCGAGAGAAAGAATGAAGGCAAGAGAAGCGATACAACGAGAGCAAGCCTCGGACGATAGCGTAACGGTTATATCATTTGACGGAAGAAAAAATGATTCTTTGACTATGGAAAAAATTGATGGAAAATATCATCAGAACATGGTTAAAGAACCGCATTTAGTTGTTTTGAGTGAGCCCAATTCAAAGTTATTAGGGTACACAAAAGTTGATGCTGAAGATGCTAAAACAAAGCAAAAACGACTTAGCGAATTTTTAAGCGAAAAGGGTGTTACGCTCAAGAATTTAATTGGCATATGCAGCGACGGCGAAAATACTAATACCGGCGTCGATAACGGCATAATACGGCGATTCGAAATTGAGTTAGGGAAACCACTTCATTGGTTTATATGCCTTTTACATTTTAATGAATTGCCATTTCGCCGCTTATTTCAAACATTAGACCAGTCGAAAACAAGTGGGCCTAGAACTGCTAGTGGATCGATAGCAAATCAAATTCAAAGCTGCGAAAGACTGGTATAAAAGCACTTTATAGCAATAGATATTTTATAAATAATAGCTCTTAAATTTTTTAGGACGTGGTTGATTTTGAAGCTATACCAATGGAGAACATGCCACCTTCACCTTCAGATGACAATTGGCGACGAGAACTATCAACTGATGTTAACTATTTGCATGAAATGGCCTCTGCAATTTCTAATGGTTTTGTTACATTCGATTTGGCACATATAAAACCCGGACCCATTGGACATTCTCGCTGGTTAACTAAAGCCAGCAGAATTCTAAGATTATATGTAGCAACAAAACATCCATCTTCTGTTTTAAAAACTCTAACAGAGTTCGTGATGAGGGTTTTTGTACCTATGTATTTTAACATAAAATATTACAAATCCGTTATATATGGTAGTCCGCTTTTGGCTAAATTTATTCGCTTCACCCAAAACCTGACCCCAGAAGTGCGAGAAATAATTAATCCCGTAATTCAGAACAATTCTTACTTCGCACATCCGGAAAACGTTTTGCTTTCAATGCTTTACGACGAACGCAAGTCTGTTCGCGACCAGGCTATACAAAAAATTGTGTACTACCGTGACAATCTTCACGATGAAACAAGAGTAAGGCCTTACAAAAAAGTCGAAATAAATTTTGATTGCTTGGATTACGTTACAATGATTGATTTAGATGATGACGATATTTTGTCGGAGCCACCAATCACAAAGAACATTCCATATGAATACTTAAAGGAATACTTAGGATCGGAAAACCCTCCCCTTCCTGATCCCAAAATTCCATGTCACATACAGGGGACAGAAAGGTATGTTCAATTGCTAACAAATGTTTCCCGGCGAACCACAGTCAAGAACCGTGAAGGTGTTATGTTTGTGACAGATGCTAGTCGAAAGAAAATACCCCGACTAGAAAGCAAACAAGATTTTATTTGAAAAATTTTGAAATAATTATTTTTATATCTTTACTTTCGATAAATTTGTTTTCATATTTTGTCAAAAGCAAACATTATATGTTGGAGACTTCACAAAAATTAATAAAAAGTAAATTTTGTGCACAAAAAAATATGTCTTTTTGCCTTGGCACTCAATTATAAGCTATCTATTAAAGTTTTCCCAATACTTTTTGTAATGTATAAATTTGCATTTTCACCATGAAAATGGCTGACTCGAAATTCATTTTAGACCCATAGTTCCTTGGGAAAAGTTGTTTAGAATTGTCCGCAGAATCTTTTCCGCATATGCGATTTACGCGCTTTTTTTGTCCCCTTCAAATTGACCCGCCCTATTGTACATGCAAATTTTCAAAATATTCGAATTGCTCAGCGAGGTAAAAAGCGATGGCATATTTCTTGTATTGACTTTGAAACTTCTTGCTCAAAAGGGAGAGAACTGCCAGTGGAACAAACAACCTTATTAATTTCACCATGAATTTGTCTACCATTCAAGAAATTTCCATAGAATAAATCAGATAAAAGGAATTACATCCATTTTTGACATTTTTTTAGGCTTTAACCAAGATGTTACTGTTGTGATACCATCAACTTTGGAGTGCTAGGGATAAGGTTTGTTTAATAAGTGGCAAGGAAAGAATAGGTAGTCAACTAAAAATATTTAAATTTCTCTATTTGAACTTTAACCATCCCAACTCTGACTCTGAAGTAAACAATCATGAAATATATTAATTTATTTTAATATGCAGGCCATACAGCTGTTTCGTTGACCAAATTTCTGTAAAATCATTTTTTTTAGATGAGAACAAGGTTTATTCAACAAGGTAGTCTCGTCTCGGAGTGGTGGGTACAGTAGCTGTCAAACATAAGAAGAGCGTAAAAAAAACAAACAAACAGTGAATAGAAAACTGTCAAATGTGTTAAAATTCATAGTTTTCATTTTTGTGCGTGCTGAATGTTTATTTTTAATATTTATCGTGAAGGTAAAATTACACTAAAGAAGGCACTGCTCCTGGCTTCAACCGGAGTGGACCGCAATTATTCCCCGGAGGATTTATAAAATCCGTTATATAAAAATGCTTTTCGCAGACCCGCGCTGATTGGGAAAATATTGTGGAACAAGCAACGTTCCAGCGATTGCGTCTTGCTTCATTAAGAGGCACACTAAAAGACGAGCCATTTTCTTTTTGAAAAGGCTTCCAGCAAATTGCACAACTTCTGGGCATTAAATCGCTTAAATAATTTTCATCAACAACACAAGTCTAATTGAAAATTTTGTTATTTGTTTTGCTTTTATTCGTTCAATAGCCGATTTTGACAGGTGCTGAACCCACCACAAGAGAGAATTTCAACTACTAACTCTACCTTCCTTAATGTACCTTGGGTGAGAACAAATTTTTCTATTTTTAGCTACTAGAGTTCTTATCTACTTGTTCAGTATACTTTCAGGGGGCACCTAATCATATTATGTCTATTATAACTAATATGATTATGTTCTATCGCAACTTTTTACTGCTAACCGAGTTTACATTTGTGGTTTTTGTTGTTATTCTCCTTTTCTGAAGGAACATAGGGAGAATAAATAGAACTTAACTAGCAGAATGGATCACAGCCAAAATAAATTACGCAAGGCTACTAATGAAAATAAATTTAGATGCAATACAAGAATGATTAAACAGTTCACTTTTTCGAGTAATGGCACTCTAAGATAAAAGCGAGTTTTCTTAAATTTTCGAGTTTTTGACACAAAGTTTTGTGAAAATAATATTGAAACTTTAAAAAAAATTTAAATCGTTTGTGAAAGTTTTAAACTACTAGTTACATTGAATAAGGCTTGGTGATCTCAACAAAATTAACCTTTTTTATGTTAGTATTATAAAGAAAATATGATTAATAATGTTATGAACAGTACGAATATCATCTGACTTTATAAACACCTAAAAATATCGCCCATTTCACATTGAAGTGTATTATCAGTTGCACTGACCATTTTCGATTGGTCTCAAATTTTGTTTTTGGATTGGTTTATTGTTTAGAAAACCAAATCCTGAGTTTGAGATTTTAAAGATTTTTTTCGCGGACCCACAGCCATTCGAATACCAAAATAGGGTATATTTTGAAACAACATAGGATATCATTGGAAAGGTTATTTGGTCTTTACTAAGGGGAAAATATAAAACTTTTAAAAAATTGCAGTAAGTTGACCTATTCTTAATTTCAAAGCTTAATGCCATGCCAGCAACAAGTGCCATATTTTTTTTTTTTTTTTGTTTTTGTTTTTTTGTCTTTTCCATTATTTTCATTTTTTTACGTTCCATTTTCTTTATGAAGTAATGACGTTAAACGTGACGTCTTAGTAAATTTTCAATACAAATTAAATAAAAAAAGATACAGTAGTTTCGACTATGTCGTAACACAAGACGTAGAATTATTCAATTCGCTTTTGATGACGTCTTTTTTAAAAAATATTTAGCAAAATATTTATTCCATACACCTGAGCATATGAAATTTAACAGAGTGCAGGAAAGGGTTAATGTGTATCACCGACCCCCATTACTTTTACAAAAGGAACATTTTTGCTTTGGACACCTATTCCCTCCGACCACTCCTTAGGGGGGCTCCCATACAAATTTTATGGTTTTTGTATATTTATTCCATACACCTTAGCATATGACCTTTAAAAGAGTGCCGTACAGAGTTAATATGTATTACCGACCCCCATTACTTTTGCAAAAGGAACATTTTTGCCCTTGACACCTATTCCCTCTGACCACTGCTTAGGGGGGCTCCCATACACATTTGATGGTTTTTGTTTATTTATTCCATACACCTGAGCATATGACCTTTAACAGAGTGCAGGAAAGGATTAATATGTATCACCGAACCCCATTACTTTTGCAAAAGGAACATTTTTGCTTTGGACACCTATTCCATCCGACCACTCCTTAGGGGGGCTCCCATACAAATTTTATGGTTTTTGTATATTTATCCATACACCTGAGCATATGACCTTTAAGAGAGTAACGGAGAGGGTTAATATGTATGACCGACCCCCATTATTTTTACAAAAGAAATATTTTTGCCTTGGATACCTATTCCCTCCGACCACTCCTTAGGGGGGCTCCCATACAAATTTGATGGTTTTTGTTTATTTATTCCATACACCTGAGCATATGACCTTTAACAGAGTGCAGGAAAGGGTTAATATGTATCACTGACCCCCATTACTTTTGCAAAAGGGACATTTTTGCCTTTGACACCTATTCTCTCAGACCACTCCTTAGGGGGGCTCCCATACAAATTTTATGGTTTTGGTATATTTATCCATACACCTTAGCATATGACCTTTAAAAGAGTGCCGTAAAGGGTTAATATGTATCACCGACCCCCATTACTTTTGCAAAAGGAACATTTTTGCTTTGGACGCCTATTCTCTCCGACCACTCCTTAGGGGGGCTCCCATACAAATTTTATGGTTTTGTCGATAAAACCGGAAATTGTCGATAAATAGGTAGCAAACAAACGATAACTTAAGCAAACAAAAACATTAAATGTTGGCTTTATATTTCATGTAATTGTGTAAAATTTATATAAGTTAGAGAGTTCAAACATAAATTTTTCTCCCAGTGAGGATTAAGCAGACCAACAAGTGCTAACATCAACATTGTACGATCAGTACTTTAGGCACACCAAAGGCTCAAAATCTGATATAAATACCGACACCTGATTACTATCAACCACCCTACTTACCTCCGAGAATGACGTATTCTACGTCAAAAAAAAAATTATTAAAAATTGGTCAACCTTTCATGTAAGGCTTTTTTAATTTGGTTTTTCTCAGCTTTCAAATCTCGGGACTAATCCCGAAATTCTAAATTATTAATCCCGAAATTGCAAGCCCTAGTTTCTACACTCTTCCTTTGAAAATTCCCAGAAAATCAGGTGGATTTTTCTACATTTTGTATATAACCTTGTTCGGATTCGCACCGAGTTTTCACGATTTTTTTTTTATGAAAATTTTTGTAAATAGTAAAGTTCATGGACTGAAAAACGTTCATAATGGGGCTCTTAATGTGCTGAAAAAAAATTAACTTCGTCACATTTTCTACAGCTCTTCACAGTTCTTTCCAGCTAAACAATTTTATCAAATTTGACAAG
This sequence comes from Pherbina coryleti, assembly GCA_943735915.1. Lineage (NCBI taxonomy): Eukaryota > Metazoa > Arthropoda > Insecta > Diptera > Sciomyzidae > Pherbina > Pherbina coryleti. Next base: position 1,081,045 of record OX030951.1, read on the forward strand.
CAACCCTTTTGTCTCCTGCTTACATTCTGACAAATTCTTCTTCAAGATGCTTTTATCTCTCAGGAAATCTCTTAGACATGCTGAGGAAAATCAATTAATCAGAAGTAATTAATCTGCCACATGCTTCGATTACTGCTGTAAAGTTAAGAAGGATGTCTAATGCACACAAAAAAGGATATCTATGTGTTAAAACACACAAACATTCTTGCACAGATTGTGGGAGGAAAAAAATGTCTCTTACTTCAAGTTTATTGGTTCAGTGTCAATGGTGGCCAAGAGGTGTCTCCAAAGTAATTTCAAAGAAATTCAATTGAGGTTTAAATATCCCTCAACAGTCCATTTCCTTTGTGTACCACAGAGAGAGAGAGAGAGGGACACACACACACTCAAACACTTATAGGCTGGCGTAAACCTATCGAATTCAACTGGAATTTAATGACATTTTATCCCATACGGTAGACAGTAGTCGAAAAACGACATACATACATACATGCGACATTCGAAGTGAGCGTCTTCTTATAGGCTTCGTTAGCAGCTTCTATGCTGTCTGTGATGTGCTATGGTGCAGTCTGGAACGCGTCCAGCACGGTTTTTGAGTATATCTGTGTGTATGGCTCTGCCTGTCTGTCTACATGTCTGTGTGTCCAGCTGTCTGAAGTATATGCAATTTTGTCATACACTCCAAGTGTCATGGACTACACTGGGCAGGCAGTGCATAATTATTTTGCCAAATATGCAATTCAGGAAATGCCTGAGCCTATGCATTCCTTTGAGCTGCATCCCAGAAGCTGTCGATGTTGTGGGCAGATGATGGCCATGCCCACACATGCTTCTGCCCATATGCATTCTAGCTGGTATTTTACTCTGCTCTGCTTGTCACGTGTCTGCAGGAGTTCAATTTGTGGGCATTTTGCTGCATGCGGTTTGTGCCAACTGAGTCAACATTTTCAGAAATTAGTTTAACATTGAAAGCAAGCTGCTTCTGTTTTTATATTATTTGTTGGAATATGTTGTTGTTATAGTTGTTTTGATATTTACCAAAATTTTGCAACATTATAAAATATGCATGTCTAAAGGAATTCTTAAAGCAATCCCTTGAGTCCTTGAAGCATGGCACATTTGATCGTGTACATAGAAATACATACACGGCATTACATACATACACACAAATGTGTGTATGTCTTCACTCACTACATATTAAGAGTTGTACTTGCGTAAATGGTTCCATGGGACCTTAGCTTCCTACTTCTTTCAAGACATATTCTTAATTAAGTCTTGTGTCAATGTTTTTGGAACGCATTGAAGTGAAATTGAATTTTAAAAATGACAATTTCAAAACTTATAAAATGAAAGTTTAATTGTCTGGACAAAGTACTCAGGCATGCATTGATAATTTATTGATTTATGGCTTTCATTTGGAATGGAGGAAAATACGGGGTTAGCTGATTTTGAGGGTAGCTTTTAATGTCTTCAGTAAGGCACATTTATTCCCTGCCAATAAAAAAATGTTTGATTCACCGAAGCCAAGTATATAACATTTTAACCAATAGTGTAGGTTTATAAAAATGGTATGAGCAAAATTTGTCGCTGAATACTCCCTGCTTGCTATAGTTCTCGATTAGTTTTTTGTAATGAAAATTATATAGCCTAGATGTTCAGCCAAGGTGCAATGCTTCATGAGTGCATTTTGTTGGCATTAAATTAGATATATTTATAAGCGATCTAAATGCATAATTTTTTTACTTTGTAAATCTATGTTGTAAACTTTGTAAATGTATGTCTATTTACATTAAATAGAACAGGCTTTCCTTAGTAAAAATGAAAAGTTTTAGTTCATTTTGTTTAGAAGTTTCACCTAAGTGCTTAGGTAATTTTGCACAACAGCAATATACAAAATTTTATCTAAATATATGTACATTTCATACTTGTCTTTGAAAATTTTTTACAAAAACCATATACAGTAATTTACCTAAGTAGTTGTATATTTTATACTCCTCCCTGTATATTTATTTATCTATTTAATTAAAGTTTTTTGTTGAAAATTTGAACACTATGTTCGGAAGAATAAGCAAGCACGATTTATATAAATTGTCGAAGCTAATGTGTAAATTACAAAATACTTCGCTAATTTATCATCCAAATCAATAGCGGAAAGTTAACATGTAAAACTTAGGTGTTTTGACCAAAAACTTAGGAGGCTGAAAACTGCCAAAGCCATTGTATAAATTATACAAGGTTTTTTATTAATTTTGCAACAGTTCTTTTCTCGGTACTTACTTTCCTTTGTTCCCAAACTTGTCCTCATTTACATCCTTTTTCTTATATGTTATAGGAATTATTATACTTCTTGTAATAATTATTGTAGTAATTATACTTCTTGAGATAACCTATGCCAAAATATCTAACCTTATCCTTGTTCGAATCCCTATCCTACTTATTTTCAGAATCTTTGTTCTAAATCTTTTCCTTAGTGCAATTCTATTTCTTGTTGCAATACTTGTCCGTATCCTTTTCCAATCTTTTCTTAAATATTGTTTTAGGTGTGTCTAAATCTTTTTCCAATCCCTGTTTTAGTACTGTTCCCAATCCTTGTCTGTACTGTTATACTCCTTATCTTATTCCTGGTAATCTTTGTCCAAATTCTTGTCCTAATATTTATCCTTATTTTATTTTAATTAATGCATAAGGAAATAAATTTAATTAAAAACAAAATCAGTGTCCAGAAAAGTTTTTCGAATCTGTGGGCCCACAAGTAAACCTTAAAATAACCAAAATTAATAAATAACTTTTATAAAATATTTGAACTCGCAGGATACCTTTTTTTATTTTGGTCTCACAAAACCTAAGAAACGTTACAATCAGGTGGCGAAACACATCGCTGTGCGTGTTTAGTTTTTGGCCTAATGAAGTGGCGGTAAGATTATATCGTCAGGTCGTACTAGTGGAATATTCACAACATTTTTTTTTTGCCAATTTAAAAAAAAAACACTTTTGTGGCCACACTTTTTATTATTAGTCGCACGACTTATCCCATTCGTAAATATAGCAAGGATACTTGGCATATCCACCTTGCATTCCAAACAGTATTTTCAGAACCTTTAAGTCGGCGACTATTTGCCAATTAAGGGTGTTGTAATTTATGAAACGTAGTATTGTTTCCATTTTGGAATCTGTTTATATCATGTTCGATGGCAACTCAGTTTTGTTAATCATACCTTTGTCAATTCGTTCTGCTAAAAAACAGCCTATATACCCTTTTAAAGGTCAATTATTCTTTTATTTTATCAACTTTTGAAATTTTTAAAATTGAGCTAGATATATCGGAGTTACATAAGAACCTGTACATGCACCTATGTAAAATCGGTTTTTCAACCACAAATCCCGATTTTGAGGGTATATTAAAAAAACTTAGCATGTTCAACCAGACCTACAACCTCTAATATGTCTCGAACAGAGTTTGTTTTCACTGTAACACCGTATAATTTGTGCTGATGAAAACTATTTCGACTATATTGTTTTTTATTTTTTTTTTTTTCGAATGCATAATTGATTTGTTTTTTTTTTTTTTTTGTTTTGCAATTTTAATTTTATAGTCTCGCATTTTTGCTATTCAATCATTCGTCACATTGAAGGTACTATAAAGTACTTAGAAAGTAAAGAGGTACATTGAAAAATGTACCTGTTGTATTCTTTAGCAGGACCATGCTAAAAATGTTTTGTAAAAAGCAAACATCATACAACAAACACAGCAGCCCACTTTAAACGCATTTGTGTGCGTATCTCTGCTAGCTCTTAATTCATATTTTAAATGAGCTATGAATGAGAAATAAAGGCAAAGAAGATCTGAAACTATGATTACTTCGAAACACTCATCTGCAGATACCTACTGTCATCATCTTTTGTCCAACGGTCTGCTCTGCTTTGGCCAAAAGCAAAGCAGATTGACCGCTAAGTGAACCAGATTACAGGGACAGGGGCTGGCCCATATAGTTAACACACTGCTAACTTGAAAAGTTTTTTGCACTTTACAGCAACTATTATAAATTTTATCTCTTTTCTGACACTCTTAACAACCATCCTGAGATTGATGGTTACATCGAACGCACCTAGCAAATCATTTAAAATAGAATAGAATTGAACTTCTACAATAAACATTAAAACTAAGACATTAAATAATCCACTTAAACCACTTTTCTGTGGTTCGTGGTTGTACATACCACAGTCGGAGTGAGCTGATTGGTTGGAGTGAACTACAATAACGTCATTGCCATTTATTATCTAGACATAAAGAAAGAGTTTTATGTGTAAATTAGATGCGCTTTATAACAAATCTAAATAACGACTGTATAGTACACGGACAGATCTTCAAAGGTCGCTGCGGAATGCAGTCAGCTACTGGATTTAGCAGCTCCCAAAAAATGCAACTGACAACTTAACACCGATTGTCTGCAATTGAGTTCCTTGGTCAAGAAAGGAAACGAAAGTAATAAAAGAAAAATAAGAAGCACAGAAAAACGTGGTTACAATTGGTTTTTATGTTTCTCCATCAATCATGTTTAATGACTACACATATCGATCCTCTGAATTCACTCCGACATAAAAAAATATAATTATCAGGGGTGCTTTGATGTATTGATCTTTGAGGGAAATAGACGGGTAAACATAAAATGAACTATAAGATGCAACTCCAATTTGTTGGAACTTCTTTCAAATTATAGTTTGGCCAAGTATAACTAACTAACATTAAATAACTAACATTAAATACGTAATCCTACAGAATCTTAATGCTACAACGAACAGGTCCGTAGCCAGGATTTTGCATTTGAGGGTGTGAAAAATATTGAAATGATATTTAAAGCAAGGATATGGTACTTTTCACGTAAAATTGAGTATGGATTTTTCTTTTTTTAAATTGACCACTTGGAGTCAATTGTGATAAGTTGGATTTTTTTTATTTTTGACTGTAACTTCTTCAAAATTTGTTTTTGGGATTTAGACGTACTTCTCAAAATTTTGTATAATTGAAGTCTATATAAAAAATCACTTTCCCGCAAAATTTATATGTGTCGGGGGAGCAAAAACGTCCACTATTTAATCGAATACATAAATTTTCATTTAAATTCTAGCAAGTTGCTTTTTCTTGTAATCATTAAGAGCAATATTTTTTAACTCTGTAAGTTACTAGTTGTAAGATATGAACATATTTATACAAAGCATATTTAAAAGTCTCAGCAAATTAAACTTAAATTTTGTTTTTAGACACTTTCTTTCAAATATATTTATAATTGCCTCCAATTTTTATTTTAAATTTTAATTTTTGCATTCAATAGACTGATTTAAATTATTTTTTTTATACTTTTCGATCCTATGGGGGGCTCAAACTCCACAAACCGACCTTGGCTACGGCCCTGTTGCGTATCATAACCACCAATGTACACTATCGGAAATCTAATTATTTACTCTATTAGCATTAAATCAGAATATATTCATCTATTTCGAAATAATTACAATATTAAGTGTTCCGCAAGAAAAGAATGGAATGAGGGATAGACATAACGATCTAAAGCATTTTACAAATTACAAAAATTATGTCTAAATTGATTGATGTGGCATTTTTCCATAAATTAGTTTTATTGATTGAGTAAAAATTTAAATTTAAAAAATTCCAAAATATTCAACATTCTATTAGTTTGCGTTATTTTCCACATGGATAACCCTCTCAATTAACATATTTACCACCTCATGTTTAACAAGAAAACACTTGAAAGGTTAAAGAAAATTATTATGATATAATATGACGAGAACATTCGCAAAGCTGAGTGAGATTTGGACAAAAACACTTCTATTCACTTCATCCCACTTAAAAACAAAACAACTGAATTTCAATAAACAAACATTGCATTAATAGCTCTTTGTGGTCTTCTACTGATTGAATACTGAACCCAACTGGACGTCATGTCTTCAAAGGATACTCTTTCATATGCATGAAATAACAGCAGCAGCAGCAACAACAACAACAAGTACAAAAACTACAATAGCACGATTATAACATGCCACTCAGAAGGCAAACTTGAAATCCTAAGCGATAATAATGCTTATCAGGCTCAACAAGATGTTTATATATGTATGTACCTAATATAATATCACAGGATCGAACATCGTTGGCAGCCATGCTCACTCATACTTATGTAAATCTAGTGAAATTCGGAAATTGTGGCGATTGATTTAATAGATTCGTGCTCATGTGTGTGTTTGTGGAACTGACAATGAGAACATTCAAGAGTCCTTCAACGAGTCATAAATAGAAAACTTGAAGATTGCTTTGCCAAGAAGCCTTGAAGCACTTCAAGAGCAGACAAGCTGTGCATGAATTTGAAGTCTCTGCCTAAGTAGTGGAGCTACTTGTACACTAAGCAAAAACCTGAAATTGTTTGAGTTTTAGAATATTAATTCATACAATGCCGTATTAAGGTCATATAATTTTGGTTATCGATAAACAATTGCTGATATGGCGCAAAAGTTGTGGGTTCCTTAAGGATATTGCTTCTTAATATTGTCAGATAACCTCAAATCAAAATAAGAAAACTTCAAAGGCATAACTGGGTTGAATTGAGTTAAACTCAAATGATTCAAGTACCGTCACCTACAACTTTATGAAATCCAAAAATTTCCGAGAGAAACGAGTGTTTTCTGGCCTATAAAAAGCTATAAATCTGTGTCCACAAGCAATAATCGCTTAAGTCAACTTAACTCAGAACTAAGGTATTTATATTGCTATATTCCTGGAATATATCGTCGATTATAAACTTTGAAGTAAGATTTCTAAAAACATTGACATCCTACTTAAGCTATTATTGTTTAGTGACACAGAAATTACGAGTATAATAGTCTTCCTGCTATCGTCATTAATGAATAGATTATTGCAAAAACTAACAGTCACTTATAATAATATTGCTCGATATGTATACTGTCTGTGTAGGTACGATCATATCTCAGAATAAATAAAATAAAAACTTAGTCAAGATAAACGTCCTCCAGTTTATTCATAAATTAATATTTTCCGCTGAACCCATCTATCTTTTTGAAGACTTTGCTTGACACAATCGCGCCGTAATAACAATATTGTACTGGCTAGACACCAGAGATCTGCATGAATGGATTCATTTGGTGTTTCAAGTTCCTTTAATTTTTCAACTCCCTGCAAGTCGAGGCAGGCAAGCAACAAGTTTGCGCGAATCATAGGCAACAAAAATCAAGTCGCCGAATGTAGAAAACTTGAAATGTAGAAACTTGAAATGTAGGGAAAAAGCAATTATTTTGCCTACAAATCGTTTATTTTCAAGTCTATTTACGAAGTTCGTGGAATTAACTTCGTGTCGTCAATGCAAACATCGTTTCTCGAGTTGAGAAAACAGTTTAACTTTAAAAAAGTGTCGACCACAACAATAGCTTTTGTCTCATTTACTCTTTCGTGCATACGCAAAAAGACAAAGTGTTGTTCCACACTCGTGTATACTATGCAGTCGACACTGCTTTAAAGCGTTGGATTGAAGTATGTTTGTTTTTTTTTTTTTGTTGTTGTTGTTCTTTATTTTTTTTTTTGTCACTTTGTATAGGAAAGTATAAGTAGACGCTCGTCAGTGGCTTTCTGCGGCAGCGCAGTCGCATAGACTTGAAAACAGACTTGAAAAGTAGAAAGCTTGGTTTTTTCTACCAATTAATGTAGGGTAGAAATAAAATAGAATCAAATCTGACTTATGATTCGTTTTTCAGAAGCAAGTCGTGACTTGTAGAGTAGAAACTTATCAAGTTTCTACAAGTCAAGTCGAAACATGATTATTTTCAAGTTACTTGATTTTCAATTGACTTGTTGCAGATCTCTGCTAGACACCAGTGTGGCCACGCGCTGAAAAAAAAGGAAGCTAAATCGGCCAAAAAAAGAAGTCAAAAAAAAGCTAAAAGTTTTGAAAAAAGAAGCTAAAAAAAATCTAGATTTTTCATACAACTTAAAGTTTTATTTTCGTTTTAACATTACATTTTTTTTTATATAGGTACATCAGTATCAAAGGTACAAATTTGTAAAAAGTAAAAAATCATAAATATATTTATAAAGTAAATAAAATTTTTAATTCATAACAAAACAAAAGCAACATAAAGCATATAATTAAATCAGCCTTTTTATTTCAAAATGACTAACTTTCACTTACTTAACTAATTTTTTATTTCATTAACTTTCTTTGATCATTTAAATTGAATATTGAATATAAATGAGAAACTATTTAGAATAATTAGCTCATGCGAATTATAAAAAGCAATTTTCTTTTTTAAGACCGCAGGATACAGACATAACATGTTTTGTTTTAACACTCATGAATATTGACGGTTGATGAACAAATTTGTATTTAAAATTTTCCAAAATTTCTTGAGCCTTAAAAATGGAAAATTCCCTTTACCAATTCCATGGAGAAATTTTAAATGAAAGTGAGACAAAACAATTACATATGATCTAAAACAATACTACTTCACCACTGATTGCTTGTCGAATGAGCGAGATAACATAAATTTACATGTGAAACGAGAATGCTCTGAAGAGCCCGGCGTTGCTGCCAGATGCAAATTTTCATGACTACTTATTTTCGCCTTACAGTGTTGCATTTAGTCTGCACATTTTTAATAATCTAAAAAGGGCTGTTTTCAAAGTAAAAAAAGGCTAAAAAAGCACGAAGCTAAATCGTAAATTTTGAGGCTAAGCCGCAAAAAAAAAAGCTAAATCTAGCCTCGAAAAGGCTAAAATGGCCACACTGCTAGACACTAACCTCGTCCCCGCAAGGCAACTTTTCATATATGGGCCACTTCTCTGGAATTCCTTAGATTATAACACACAAAAAATTCACAACGCGCGTCAATCATTGTCGTCCTTTACTTAAGTTTAATATTTTCTCCGTTAGTGATAAGTCCTCTTAAAGTATTTAGTTAAATTTCATATTTATTTATACATTATCTTCTTTTTTTTCTCGTTTCTGGTCTTAAAAAATAAACTATTTCTTCATTAACAAGTTCTATGTTAAGCTCATAAGAAGCAATACAGTTTAGCAATAACTGGAGAAATTATTCAAAAAAGTTTAAGAAGCGCTGCTGTGGGTTCAAATTTTTACAGTTTGAGAAACTCTGCAGCTATTTTTTCATACTATGAGGTTTTATTTTCCAGTGAACATTAACTCGATGAAACCTTCGAAAGATAATAACGCCGAATAACAAATTTGTTTCATTCTTGAAGAGACCGCTTCGTGCATACACCATCCTTCCTTCATTTTTTGTCATCTGGTAAATATGAGAGATCATACGATCGTTTAAGAGGAATATGCTTTCGAGCAATATAATATAACAACCCGAGGCACATCACTTCAGGCCCAAATGCTGGTCTAAAGAAAATTAAATTTATTTGTTTAAATAATATCTGGTCTTAAGCTGCAGGGTCATTTTGGAAACAAGAAATTTATCCTAAGATTATATATTGTGGACAGGTTTAAACATAGATTAAATAAGTTGAGTTTTCCTCATACTTGGAAAATATAACTAAGTATGAGGAAATCTCTCATATGACTAGTTTAAAGAAATGTGAATATAAAATAACAAGTAAGTAATGATCTTGGTCTAGGACGAAGTTAAAATACCCCACGATGGAACCAAAGCATATTCAGACAGTAAAATATTTAAATATTTAAATACGAAGAGTAAAAAATATTCTTCGTAAAATATTTATTTGTAAAAACATTTTCGTCATAGTTTTAACAGAAAATATTCGCTTTTGTTTTTTGATAAAGTCACTTTGTATAGGCGGTAAACGTGGTTTTCACTCGATTAGGTTGGATTTCATACTCAGAGCGCATATTAAATATCAAAGCTCATATGTAAAATTGAATTGAATTCTAAGAGATTTTACAGTTTTGATAAAGTCACTTTGTATGGGAGTTGAGCGAGGTTTTCATCCGATTTGGCTTATTTTTTAACTTGATTTTTATTTTTTAGATACAATCTTAAATATCGATCTACATTACGGCTGTAATTGACTAACTTGAAAGTTGTACACTTGAGTATTGACAGGTTGATAGCGACCTTTCAAGATATTTTCTAAAGCCCCCCAAAAGGGCTTTGACGCCATTAAACTAAAAGTTTTTCGTAAGAATTTTTCGTTGCTGACTATACAAATGACTATACATTAGTTCTTGAGGTCCAAAAAGTTAGCCCAAATGAGCTTTCGAAATTTTTCGTAGTGATACCGTTGAGATAAGAATGTAGAATGAGGTATATCTCACCAGGCATGAGACTATTACTTCGTGACACTGGGCTGCAAAAACCCATCTGATCAACGCAGCCCCAAAGGGAGCTATTCCGGGAGCCAAAAGCCAAATATCAATAACGTCTTAACTGCAAAGAAATTGTGAAAATACTTATTTATATATATTTATTTATTTTTTTTTTTTTCAATTCCGATATTGGATCGAAGATCTTGGGAGACCACTTTCGCAAGGCCAAAATAAAAATTATAAAAAGTTCGTTATGAGCAAAGTTATTAACAATATCCAATTCGTGGATGTAAAGTAGACGATGTAAATTGACGCTGCAGAAATAGAAACAAAAATTGTAGCAAGTTCTCAGCCTTGACAAGACAATAAAATGACTTAATTTTTTTCCTTTTTTAATTATCCTTCATGTGTGACTTCACAGCCTGTCATGTGTATTTATCCATATTTTTGAAACATTTTTTATTTGAGTCGAAAATATTTTATTATATTTGCTTTGAATTTTTTATGATTAGAACAATTAATTGCTTCCAACTTCAAAAACAAAATTTTTGCCGCAAGCCATTTAATTAAGTTTAGTTTTTTATTCTCTCGAATAATTCATTCCAACTTCAAGTTCATCCCACTGTTTATAAATTCCATCTTAATAATTCTCATTATGACTTTACAGTACATAGAAATCCTGCCCAGCGGCGATCTTCCTTTGGTTGAAAATTGAAAAGGACATTCCGAAAACACAGTGTTTGCTTGCGACAAACGTATTCGAACAGCTTGTGGTTGTTCAATTGCATCAGAGTATGCGTTGAGCCAGACTTCTCAGTCATTGAGTTGTTGATGCATTTGGCCATTGTGCCTGCCGCCGGCGCTGCTGTGTCTCGATATCGTAAATTTAATTTTCATAATTGACAATTGTTATCAAGAAAAGACCGACTGAAGAAACCAACAGAAAGCAATTTTCTACCGACTGCCTACCTTGGAGAATGTCGATGAAGTTGTCTCCCATCTGCTCTGACACTCGACCACTGACTGCCGCAAGCCAACCACCACCAGTCGACGACGACCATTTTTATTATTTAACCAGCAATTTAAATGAAATTGATTAACTTATTCACTTCCTTTGAAAACCACCGAACCGACAAATAAATGTAGGAAGGTAGGGAAAGAGTTTGGTTGGTGGGTAGGAGGTAGATAGGTAGCAAAAGGAGGATGCAAACTCACAGTCAAAGAATAGCTGTCAGTTTGTTCGAAAGCAGTTGAATTGAGTTAAACTCAAATGATTCAAGTACCGTCACCTACAACTTTATGAAATCCAAAAATTTCCGAGAGAAACGAGTGTTTTCTGGCCTATAAAAAGCTATAAATCTGTGTCCACAAGCAATAATCGCTTAAGTCAACTTAACTCAGAACTAAGGTATTTATATTGCTATATTCCTGGAATATATCGTCGATTATAAACTTTGAAGTAAGATTTCTAAAAACATTGACATCCTACTTAAGCTATTATTGTTTAGTGACACAGAAATTACGAGTATAATAGTCTTCCTGCTATCGTCATTAATGAATAGATTATTGCAAAAACTAACAGTCACTTATAATAATATTGCTCGATATGTATACTGTCTGTGTAGGTACGATCATATCTCAGAATAAATAAAATAAAAACTTAGTCAAGATAAACGTCCTCCAGTTTATTCATAAATTAATATTTTCCGCTGAACCCATCTATCTTTTTGAAGACTTTGCTTGACACAATCGCGCCGTAATAACAATATTGTACTGGCTAGACACCAGAGATCTGCATGAATGGATTCATTTGGTGTTTCAAGTTCCTTTAATTTTTCAACTCCCTGCAAGTCGAGGCAGGCAAGCAACAAGTTTGCGCGAATCATAGGCAACAAAAATCAAGTCGCCGAATGTAGAAAACTTGAAATGTAGAAACTTGAAATGTAGGGAAAAAGCAATTATTTTGCCTACAAATCGTTTATTTTCAAGTCTATTTACGAAGTTCGTGGAATTAACTTCGTGTCGTCAATGCAAACATCGTTTCTCGAGTTGAGAAAACAGTTTAACTTTAAAAAAGTGTCGACCACAACAATAGCTTTTGTCTCATTTACTCTTTCGTGCATACGCAAAAAGACAAAGTGTTGTTCCACACTCGTGTATACTATGCAGTCGACACTGCTTTAAAGCGTTGGATTGAAGTATGTTTGTTTTTTTTTTTTTGTTGTTGTTGTTCTTTATTTTTTTTTTTGTCACTTTGTATAGGAAAGTATAAGTAGACGCTCGTCAGTGGCTTTCTGCGGCAGCGCAGTCGCATAGACTTGAAAACAGACTTGAAAAGTAGAAAGCTTGGTTTTTTCTACCAATTAATGTAGGGTAGAAATAAAATAGAATCAAATCTGACTTATGATTCGTTTTTCAGAAGCAAGTCGTGACTTGTAGAGTAGAAACTTATCAAGTTTCTACAAGTCAAGTCGAAACATGATTATTTTCAAGTTACTTGATTTTCAATTGACTTGTTGCAGATCTCTGCTAGACACCAGTGTGGCCACGCGCTGAAAAAAAAGGAAGCTAAATCGGCCAAAAAAAGAAGTCAAAAAAAAGCTAAAAGTTTTGAAAAAAGAAGCTAAAAAAAATCTAGATTTTTCATACAACTTAAAGTTTTATTTTCGTTTTAACATTACATTTTTTTTTATATAGGTACATCAGTATCAAAGGTACAAATTTGTAAAAAGTAAAAAATCATAAATATATTTATAAAGTAAATAAAATTTTTAATTCATAACAAAACAAAAGCAACATAAAGCATATAATTAAATCAGCCTTTTTATTTCAAAATGACTAACTTTCACTTACTTAACTAATTTTTTATTTCATTAACTTTCTTTGATCATTTAAATTGAATATTGAATATAAATGAGAAACTATTTAGAATAATTAGCTCATGCGAATTATAAAAAGCAATTTTCTTTTTTAAGACCGCAGGATACAGACATAACATGTTTTGTTTTAACACTCATGAATATTGACGGTTGATGAACAAATTTGTATTTAAAATTTTCCAAAATTTCTTGAGCCTTAAAAATGGAAAATTCCCTTTACCAATTCCATGGAGAAATTTTAAATGAAAGTGAGACAAAACAATTACATATGATCTAAAACAATACTACTTCACCACTGATTGCTTGTCGAATGAGCGAGATAACATAAATTTACATGTGAAACGAGAATGCTCTGAAGAGCCCGGCGTTGCTGCCAGATGCAAATTTTCATGACTACTTATTTTCGCCTTACAGTGTTGCATTTAGTCTGCACATTTTTAATAATCTAAAAAGGGCTGTTTTCAAAGTAAAAAAAGGCTAAAAAAGCACGAAGCTAAATCGTAAATTTTGAGGCTAAGCCGCAAAAAAAAAAGCTAAATCTAGCCTCGAAAAGGCTAAAATGGCCACACTGCTAGACACTAACCTCGTCCCCGCAAGGCAACTTTTCATATATGGGCCACTTCTCTGGAATTCCTTAGATTATAACACACAAAAAATTCACAACGCGCGTCAATCATTGTCGTCCTTTACTTAAGTTTAATATTTTCTCCGTTAGTGATAAGTCCTCTTAAAGTATTTAGTTAAATTTCATATTTATTTATACATTATCTTCTTTTTTTTCTCGTTTCTGGTCTTAAAAAATAAACTATTTCTTCATTAACAAGTTCTATGTTAAGCTCATAAGAAGCAATACAGTTTAGCAATAACTGGAGAAATTATTCAAAAAAGTTTAAGAAGCGCTGCTGTGGGTTCAAATTTTTACAGTTTGAGAAACTCTGCAGCTATTTTTTCATACTATGAGGTTTTATTTTCCAGTGAACATTAACTCGATGAAACCTTCGAAAGATAATAACGCCGAATAACAAATTTGTTTCATTCTTGAAGAGACCGCTTCGTGCATACACCATCCTTCCTTCATTTTTTGTCATCTGGTAAATATGAGAGATCATACGATCGTTTAAGAGGAATATGCTTTCGAGCAATATAATATAACAACCCGAGGCACATCACTTCAGGCCCAAATGCTGGTCTAAAGAAAATTAAATTTATTTGTTTAAATAATATCTGGTCTTAAGCTGCAGGGTCATTTTGGAAACAAGAAATTTATCCTAAGATTATATATTGTGGACAGGTTTAAACATAGATTAAATAAGTTGAGTTTTCCTCATACTTGGAAAATATAACTAAGTATGAGGAAATCTCTCATATGACTAGTTTAAAGAAATGTGAATATAAAATAACAAGTAAGTAATGATCTTGGTCTAGGACGAAGTTAAAATACCCCACGATGGAACCAAAGCATATTCAGACAGTAAAATATTTAAATATTTAAATACGAAGAGTAAAAAATATTCTTCGTAAAATATTTATTTGTAAAAACATTTTCGTCATAGTTTTAACAGAAAATATTCGCTTTTGTTTTTTGATAAAGTCACTTTGTATAGGCGGTAAACGTGGTTTTCACTCGATTAGGTTGGATTTCATACTCAGAGCGCATATTAAATATCAAAGCTCATATGTAAAATTGAATTGAATTCTAAGAGATTTTACAGTTTTGATAAAGTCACTTTGTATGGGAGTTGAGCGAGGTTTTCATCCGATTTGGCTTATTTTTTAACTTGATTTTTATTTTTTAGATACAATCTTAAATATCGATCTACATTACGGCTGTAATTGACTAACTTGAAAGTTGTACACTTGAGTATTGACAGGTTGATAGCGACCTTTCAAGATATTTTCTAAAGCCCCCCAAAAGGGCTTTGACGCCATTAAACTAAAAGTTTTTCGTAAGAATTTTTCGTTGCTGACTATACAAATGACTATACATTAGTTCTTGAGGTCCAAAAAGTTAGCCCAAATGAGCTTTCGAAATTTTTCGTAGTGATACCGTTGAGATAAGAATGTAGAATGAGGTATATCTCACCAGGCATGAGACTATTACTTCGTGACACTGGGCTGCAAAAACCCATCTGATCAACGCAGCCCCAAAGGGAGCTATTCCGGGAGCCAAAAGCCAAATATCAATAACGTCTTAACTGCAAAGAAATTGTGAAAATACTTATTTATATATATTTATTTATTTTTTTTTTTTTCAATTCCGATATTGGATCGAAGATCTTGGGAGACCACTTTCGCAAGGCCAAAATAAAAATTATAAAAAGTTCGTTATGAGCAAAGTTATTAACAATATCCAATTCGTGGATGTAAAGTAGACGATGTAAATTGACGCTGCAGAAATAGAAACAAAAATTGTAGCAAGTTCTCAGCCTTGACAAGACAATAAAATGACTTAATTTTTTTCCTTTTTTAATTATCCTTCATGTGTGACTTCACAGCCTGTCATGTGTATTTATCCATATTTTTGAAACATTTTTTATTTGAGTCGAAAATATTTTATTATATTTGCTTTGAATTTTTTATGATTAGAACAATTAATTGCTTCCAACTTCAAAAACAAAATTTTTGCCGCAAGCCATTTAATTAAGTTTAGTTTTTTATTCTCTCGAATAATTCATTCCAACTTCAAGTTCATCCCACTGTTTATAAATTCCATCTTAATAATTCTCATTATGACTTTACAGTACATAGAAATCCTGCCCAGCGGCGATCTTCCTTTGGTTGAAAATTGAAAAGGACATTCCGAAAACACAGTGTTTGCTTGCGACAAACGTATTCGAACAGCTTGTGGTTGTTCAATTGCATCAGAGTATGCGTTGAGCCAGACTTCTCAGTCATTGAGTTGTTGATGCATTTGGCCATTGTGCCTGCCGTCGGCGCTGCTGTGTCTCGATATCGTAAATTTAATTTTCATAATTGACAATTGTTATCAAGAAAAGACCGACTGAAGAAACCAACAGAAAGCAATTTTCTACCGACTGCCTACCTTGGAGAATGTCGATGAAGTTGTCTCCCATCTGCTCTGACACTCGACCACTGACTGCCGCAAGCCAACCACCACCAGTCGACGACGACCATTTTTATTATTTAACCAGCAATTTAAATGAAATTGATTAACTTATTCACTTCCTTTGAAAACCACCGAACCGACAAATAAATGTAGGAAGGTAGGGAAAGAGTTTGGTTGGTGGGTAGGAGGTAGATAGGTAGCAAAAGGAGGATGCAAACTCACAGTCAAAGAATAGCTGTCAGTTTGTTCGAAAGCAGTTGTGTTGGATAACGTCTCATTCATTCATGTAGTCCATTCATTGGTTCTCAGCTCTACGTCCTGACGTTTAGCCCACTCGTTCGTCCCTCCGTGCGTCCTGCAGAACGAACGACCAGTGCTAGCTACTTATCGATGGCAATTTCAATTTCCATTTAAATTGTTAATGAATTGTGGTAAGAACGTGTTGCGGCTTCAAATTGCGCCTCAATCACCTGTATTCTCCTTGCTTCTCTTCTCGGACGAAGTGTTTGTTTTTTCTTTTTAATTTTTCAACAGCAGGTAGTTATGGCACGCGAGCCGCGAGTGTCAGGAAGTGTCAATTCCGACGTGGTAGTAAATTATTGTGCCACTTCAACAATAGAGTTTCTGCCAGCCAACACGCTCACCGACTGCCCGATTATGAAAATCTTGTCATGATGTACGACGACGACGATGGCGATGGTGATGGTTCCGTTGAATAGAAGGCGGCCGCAAAGTCGTGGTTTGAGTCAACCGGTGGTTTTTGTAGGTGGTTACAAATATAATCAAATTTGCAATTTCAGGTGTTGCTTTGGTGTACCATCATTTTTTGGCCATCATTTTTCCAGGGAGATCACCTGGTTATGAAGAATTAAATAAATCGACGACAGGACTTCAGAATATCAAAAAGACATCAGACAATTCATCCTCTGTTGTAATAAATTCTTCTCGTAGAGGTCGTTAAATGATTATTTGCTACTAAAATTGCCATTTTTAGATTTTCACAATGGGATTTTTTGTTTTTGTTCCATATGATGATCTGTGAGGCCCCACACTGAATAGTGAGTACGCTCTCAAAAATAGTACGCTTTGAATAAATTAACCTTAAAAATCATGTTTGGTATTATTTTTCAAGAAAAAACATTTATAAAAAAAAAATAAAACATTGAAAACAAGACGTCAACAATTTTCAACTTTTCAGAGTATTTGTTGTATAACAGCAAATGCGAACAAATTATTTTAATTTTAAGAGTCGAAAATAATTTTTTTTCTTTTACGGAAAAGAAATGAATCCCCACAGCTGTATTTAAGTATTTTCGAAATTATGAAGATGCTATTATTTTCATGACGTCTCGTTATGTCAGGAATAGGTTTTCATCAAATTTCAAGCTCAGAATGAATATTTTATAAATTGTTCTGGAATTTAAAGAAGTAGTCATGATTCTCATGCGATTTGTCTTAGTTTTTCATTTGATCTTTATTTTTTTGGAAAAATCCTATAAGCAGATTTTCATTAACAATAGCTCTAAAATTACATCTGTAATAGTCTCGACAGAAAGACGGAATTTTTAGTCCTGCATTTCAGACCTACTACGCTGACCTATAACTTTGCCATTTTTCTTATATTTTGGTCATCAATATCGCTTCCCTAGTTAAGATCTTGTTTTTTAAGAAAATACTACTGTTTCACACATGAAAATCTGAGGATTGTTTGTAACAGAAAGTGTCCGGGATCTCGGGTGTACAAATTATGCGATATTTGTTGCTTGAACCTGAAACTTTTCTTTACATTTTCGTTTTATGGTTTCAGGCAAAGGTTGATACAGAGCAAACAGCTACAGGACTCACAATAATCTAAAATGTATGATCTTAAATTGTACAAATTTCGGGAGCAATAACACATCATTTATGTGGTGGACGTAACAGGAAATACTTCTTTTTTCTATTTTTCAAACTAATGTAATAATTTTGAGGCGATATCAAGTTATATTTGTAAATTGTAAATTTTATGTTTTATAGGGAAAAGCTTAAGATCGGATTTTTTTATGTAATATAATTCCTATCGAAGAACGCTTCTATTCAATGACGATATTTTTTAATGGGACTCAAACACTGTGCGACGTTCAGATTGCCCTTAACTCTTATTCAGTCGTCTCAGTAGTTCCAGTCAATCCAAATATGTTCATCCCTTTCTCTTGATATTTCTCTGCATTCTTTGCCTCGAATATTTAACCAGATGTGAAATTTTTTCATACACCAACGAATTCTCTGATGCTGAAGCAGATGCAGATGCTTTCACTCATTGTTTGTCGGCCATTGTTGGCGAGATTTCATTTAACACTCGTTGCGTCTGAGTTGGGCGAGTGGGCGATAGTATATCTATAATGGTCAAGTGGTGAAATGGCGCCATTTATTGGCAACATTATTTTAAGCAATAAATGACAATTAAATATTTTGCTTACCAGCCGCCGACCAATCTGTTTGTTGTGCGCTTTCAATTTTTTAATTAACTGGGTATGGAAACTTTTTAAAATAATAAGAATGCGTTTTAATTCTTTGAAAGTGGTGCAGATAAAACGTTGAAATTTTGATAAAATAATGAAAAGTACGAGTGAACAGTTTAAATTGATATAAAATTAATGCTCTGATTGAATTGGCTTTCAATTTCAGTTTGAATTGAGAGGAAAGAAATGATATTTCATTAGGAGTCATTAGGAGGGCTGCCTTTTAAGTCTTGCGCCTGGGCAACACTTAGCATTGCCAGGTGAATTTTGACAGCTCCATTCGAAAATTTAGCATTTTCTTGCATAAACGTACTCACAACGTCTTGGTGTATGTGCGCTTGTTGTGTTGTTTACAATGGTTTGAAAATTGTATTTCGGTAAAAAAATGAAACTAAGACGTGAACATTTTTGGGTAATGATTTTTTACGATTTTCGACTTGAATTGACAAGAAAAGAATGCAACCATCAATTTTTCCAAGACGAATTTCGTGAAGGTCGTCCAAGAACGGCTGTTGTGGCAGAAAACATCGATGCAGTGCGTGAACTGTTGGAAGCAAATCTGAATGTGACATACTCTGATATGGAGTCATCCTTGGGCATTAGTGGCCCAAGTATGTATTTGATTTAACATGAGCACTTAGGTGTCGGAAAGATTTTTTTCCTGTTGGATATCCCATACTTTTACGGTTGGGATATCCCCCATGCTGAAAAAATACAGCGGGGGTGATTCGAAACACGTCAACGGCATCACCACAGGTGAGGAATCCTGGATCTACGCTTAGGAGCCAAAGCAGCAATACACTGTTTGGGTCTTTTAAGGTGAGCAAAACCCGACAAAGTTGACCGCGGGTGGAGCTCATCCAAGCAAATGGTTGCCAGTTTTTTCAGTAAAACCGGGACAGTTGATTTTACTTGTGCAACGAAGTACTTTTAATGCTGAATGGTACAGAACCATTTGCTTGTCGGAGGAAAACCAACCCCCGAAGGATATTCATCCTCCATCACGACTATACGAGTTCCCACACATCAGCTCAAACCAAAGAGTTTTTGAGCACTCAAAACGTGGTCATCCGCCTTACAGTCCTGACTGGGCACCCAATGACTCGTTCTTGTTCCCTCACATTAACCCCTTCACTCTGTATAACAAAAAGCACACCAACGATAAGCAACAGATATTTGCATGGAAGAAAGAGAACGCTTCTTTTTTATCGTTCATGTCTTGTTTCGTGATACAGAATGATGGGGTAAGAAAAAAATACGCGGCGAGCGTTTTTTTTTCACCCGAAAAGGCCGTTAAGTTTCAAAATCTGGTTTCATGGGTACCAATTGCAGAGTTGCAAAACTGTTTCGAAAATTAATTCGATCTCCAAGTGTATTGATCATCTTGGAGAATATTATGAAAAACAAAAGAGCGTTTTCTCGGATTAACCACTGTTTTTTCATTGTAATGAGCAATACTTAAAAAGCAACACTCGCAATAGTATCAGCCTCAGCCTCAGCAGAAATTATTTTATTGAAAACCAAAAACGTTCATCCTGCAAAATCTTCAAATCGACAATTTCTCGAAATTACTGGTTAATACAATGAATACTTTGGCGCTAATTAAAATTTTGTTCAAAAAATACAATCTGCAGCAAACTTAATTTGCTTATTTTATGTTTTGCCGTATTTTTTTTTTTTATTTCTTTACCGAAGGAATGCGGCAATTATTCTTTATTAAAGCTTCGCCGAATCAAATCAAAGTCGAACTGAATGACACTCGAGACTGAAGCATAAAATTTGCATATTATGATAAATTGGTCCATTAAGAACAAGTAGTGAATTACGAAGAGAAGAAAAAGGCAAAGGCACGAAGAAAGAAAGAAGGAAAAGATAATGTTCGTTGCACTTGAGCTACGTCACAACTAAATCGTTCTGTTTTTTATTTAGGTACGAATAACTTGCTATCACGGTAGCAGCGAAAGCTCTCAGGAGTGCTCGAGAGCTTTTCTTTTCTTCTCTTATTCTTATTTGTTACAGTGTCACTAATGATATACGTATATTTTATTTAGTTTTTATTCAAGAAAGCGTGACTTTTACATGTTCAAATAATCGAAAAAGAAAACTATGAAGGTCGTAAAAAGAGGTACAGGAAATTAAAAAAGTACACTCGCGCATTTTCCTCTGTGTGAGGATCGATTGAGGAGTTTTAAATTTCGGAATATATTAATGAAAAAAACTATCAACATTCAGAGAAAATGAAATAAAGCACGAAACACCCAATTTACACTTTTGTTTTATATTCCTTCAAAAATTCAGTGCTCAGAAAAATTCTAGAAAATGTTTACTGGAAAAACAATTGTCACACAAATGACGACCCAGTATTCGACCAAAAATCGCGAACATTTAGGAATTTTTTTTAGAAACCTACAAACACAGTTCGATAGAAAATAAAATTCTCTATCTGGTAGTGCATTTGCATGTTTTTGAGCTGAAATGTATGGCTCCTAGACATCGTAAGACTTCGGCAGGTTTAAAAAAATACGTGGGTTTTTTCGTTATTTTACGATTTTCATTTGCTTAAAAAAAAGTTTTTGTGGCGGAACGAATAAATGTATCAGGAAGCTTTTTGAAAGTCTAGTAAGCTGTATTGAGCAAAAAATCAAGTATCACAAAAGAGTTCAAAATCTCTCCTTTCTGTTACAAAAATAAGGCTGTTGTGGCACAAACCATCGATGCGTGAACTGCTGGAAGCAGAGGACAGTGACGAATCATGTATCTACACTTATGAGCCCGAAACAAAGCAGTAATCCACTGATCACTGGTCTTTCAAGGTGAGCAAAACCCGACAAAAGTTGTCCGGGGACAGAGCACATCCAAGCAAATGGTTGGCAATTTTTTTTTCAGATAATCCAAATGTGCCACTTGAGCAGCATAGAACTTCTAATGGTGATTGGTACACAACCATCTGTTTACCGAAACTCTCCGAAGAATTGAGAAAAACCAACCACAGAGTATGGCAACTCCAGAGTGACAAAACTATTTTGAAAATTGGTTCAAACGAATGCAAAAGGGTATTGATCCTCTTGGAGAATACGTTGAAAAACAATAAAAGCATTTTAACGAATTAACCGCTGTTTTTTCATTGTTAGACGTATTTCTTATGGCAAAGCGAATTTTCCTGGTTTTTTCTAGGTTCATATAATCATTGCAGTAGCTTTGTATTCAACACGTAACAAGCTCAGATGTTTGCTAAGCGTTTAAATATTAATTTAATTAAATAATTTATACTTCATTCTCTTTCTCTCACACTAGCCATCTCTCTCGTCGATTGACTTTGGACCTTTCGAATTTAGTCATTGTTTGCCGACATGATTACGTAACCGCAATCCACTTCACTTTGTCTTCCTGCACTTTTGCGGCAGTTTGTGCGGTTTGCTGCTGCACTGCAAGGTGACCCAAACTCATTTGTATTCAGCTGCATTGCCATCATTCACATTCACATCCACATCCACATGCACAACAACTCTACAACCAATTCAATGAAACAGCAAAGGCAACAACAAAAGCAGCATAAAGGATATCTAGTTGTCTCTATTGCAGTTGATGACGACATGTCGGCCTGTTGTTTGGGCTTCTCTTTGTTAATGAGGCGTTATGAGGAGGCATTAAATTGCGTAAGACTGATTATAACCTGATTTTGTGTTGCATTTTGCAGTTTTGGTTGCGGCGTTTAAGATCAAGATTGTGCGATTAGATTAGCCCGATTAGGAAATGCTTTGACTACAATGCTTTTGTTGCAGTTAATTTGTTTTGCCGGCTTACCAACAACACATGATATGGGTAAAGCCATCATAATCGCCTACGACTAGGAAACCAACCACTTTTGCGGTTAATATAATTGCTGAGGACAATTCCATAGAGCATAGAAAAGGCATTTGGTCTGAGACGATCTTTGTCTAAAGCTCGTGCAATCAATATTTAAATATCTTCTAATTAGGCCCCGAACATGAGAACACAAGCACGTCTAGAGCAACGCAAGAATCGCCCTCAATGCTTGTTCAAGTGATGGGAAAATTATTGCAATAAGGAAAGCAGTAAAAATACCAAAACATCAAAAACATGGCTAGGAGACGACTTGCTATGATGTTACTACGTGGACAGCGTCTACATCGCCTTGAGATCATTGTACTAAGATTGAGTACAAGTCTGCTAAATCTTTGAAAGTCATCTTAATAGTTGCTTACGTTGACATGGAGTTGAGTGCATGCAGCCAGCCAAGTTGCTGGATGTTTGGATAAATGAAACTGATGTCCTGGTACTTGTGTTACACAACATCACAAGATTTGAGCATGACTTATATTCGTTTGGTGAGTAATTATTAACTAAAGGTTCCTTTACGTAGGACTGACATAAACATCGGACGAACGGTTTAACATAGACCCTTAATAGTCGTCGATCGCTATCTTTACGAAATGCATAACATTTAACATATCAAGGTGTCCACTTTATAGTTAAACACTCTTGAGGGTGTGTTTTTCTGAGGGAGCTAAACCGAAGCTGTTTCACAATCGCTTCTTCCAAACCTTAGTTCTGATTGATGGCCGGTTCGCAATTAAATCCGATGCCAGAGTCGTCAGTAGTTGGCTCATTAAACATACTTCATGCGTTATCGTTACGATCGCTGTCTTTGTACGGCCTCAACAAGACGCTCACATCAAGATAATGATCACCCAAGGATATGTTTAATAGCCGGCATAGTTACGTCAGGCATGTCTCCATCCCATGCCTCTGCCGTTGATTGCCAGAATCTTTTGGCCATCTAACGATAGAAAAGAAAAAAGAAACAAAATTATTTTAAATCTGCATCATAGGACATTCATGGCGAGACAATGATTGTGGTTTTTTTCCCTGCCATTTTGATCCCTGTCGTTGTTTGCTTTGGTCATAATCTATTGCTGCACGTAGCAATAATTTCGCATCTAGAGCTGGAGCGTGATCTATATCTGGACAGAATTTGTTAGCAGTGAGTTGCTTAAGTATTTTTTGCATCAATGTATGTGTATCTGTACTTAACAACAGTGGTTATATGTATCAAACTATGGAGTGTGATTGCAATATTTGATTATAGTGATCAGTGGCTGCATCATCATTATCATCATTATCATCATCATCATCATCATCATCATCATCATTATTATTTTTATTGCGTGATTACAGAGCAGCGTTTGCTACGACGGCAATTCTTATAAGATATTTCTTATTGCAATACTACAACTTTTAAGCGTTTACGTGAGGTCTTCAAATTTAGTTTTAATTTTAAAATCATTATTCTTTTCTGCGCAACAGCCTGTAGGCATTTATAGTTGTTATTCAAACAATTTTCAATTTATTTGAGTAAAAAAGAAAGAGCATTGCACCAATGTAACAAATAAATATGACAAAATTAGTCTCATTTACATGCATATAAAGTGGTTTATTTTGCAAAGTAATTACCTTTAAAATTAAGTTGATGGGTTCTAAAATCAAAATTTACATTAATTTTAAAATAATGAAATGCCACTAAGCCCTCCGTTAGGTTTATGTCTCCCAAAGACCTAATTCAGTTTTATTTCTAATTCAAATAAGCGATTAACTAAGCGATGAAAGTACCAGTCCAATTAAATGAATACAGTTAAGAACAAAAGAAAAGCCTTAGGTTTTTGCTTTTGCTTTTACTTTTGATTTTGCTTTTGCTTTTGCATTATCTACTAACTGCACCATAATAATAAACTGGCCGTGTTGTGCGTGTTATTTAATGTTTGTACACAATTGATCAAGAACTGGACCCACTGGTTTTATACCGACTCGGAATACAACATCAATCAAATGGACGCCTCTATTGACCAAAGCAAAATGTGCTCTTTTTTCGTTTTCCATCAGTTTTTCGAGCACCTCAGGCGGTATAGTGATGATTTCGGCACGAAAGTGTGCCTTGAGGTCGTCAATGGTATAAGGCTTGCTGTCGTATACTTTGCTTTTCAAATCTGGAGATCTGGGTGGCCAGTCAATGCAGCCATTTTTTGACACCACACGTCCAGGGAACTTTCGTTGCAGAAACTGCATTGTTCGATTTGCGGTGTAACATGGCGCACCGTTTAGTTGAAACCAGTAACTCTACATACCTTTTTCATACATTTGTTGGCAGACATAATGAGTCAACATCTACCGATATGGCCACCGACTGTTTCGTCTTCTCTGAAGAAAAATGGCCCAATGATGGTTTTGGCTTAAGCGCCGTTCCATATAGTCACTTTTTCGTCATCAATGTTGTTTCATGGATCTCGTGTGGATTTTCTGTTTCCCAAAAGCGGAAATTTTGCTTGTTAACGGTGCCAGAAAGTGTGAAATGAGCCCAGTCGGTCTCATTTGCTTGCAAAAATCAGGTTCCGTGTCAACCATTCGAGCAACTTTTCCACCGTATTCCAAGCGATTTGGATCTTCTTTGAGGCAATTGCACTTTAAACGAAAACAAATGCAAATCATGCTTCAAAATGTGCCACAAATTTGTTCCATTGCCGACAAAATGCTGAGCGCTTTGACGATACGACACATGTGGGTTCTCGACAACACTCTCTCTTATCGCTTCAACCAGTTCATTGGAACGACGAATAGTGTTGCCACACGATGCTTGTTAACAACGATATTTTCGACGATATGCACGATGCGTTACCTCAACTAATTTTTACATAACGACATCAAATATGACACACCCTGTATTTTTGTTAAAAGCTTCATTAAAAAACTCCATTCGGAAAGTATTAAGCAAATATTATAGGCTCTTTAGTTATCGCTTGAATTTTTATCAGTCATTCAGTCCATTCAACATTATCCATAACGAAAGGCATAGGAAAGCTTAATTTCCATTTCGGAAACGGAAATATGTAACATGGATTACAATATGCGGCAGGTGGCTAAAATCCATTTGACGTCAATGAAAGGTTTCCACTTGGTGTTGCCATGAACGCATTCATGATGGCCTTGCCTGCCATGTTTAACGTGGTTGAACAAAGGCTTTTCGGAACAGGTGTTATTTAATTAATTATAATTGATTTAATTAATAGCATTTGTGCTGTGAATTGTTTTCGCGCGAATTAATTTAGCCAGGCTTTCAGTTTGCCTTGGGTTGTTGAAACAATTAGGATTGACTGACGGACTGCTTTGGTCTGCTGTTGCCAAATTAAAATCGAGTAAGGGCAGAATGTAACAAACATTCTTTGGGAATGTTTGAAAACAAAGGAATTTATGTTCGTTTAAGTACGGTTTATAAATGATATTTATTACGTTTTTAAGTAATTTCACTGTATCTTTTTGATCTTAACCTCAATTAAGTTCTTAGCTTTTTATTTTTTGTTTTTTTTTTAGCATATAATCCAATAAGATTGGATTGGCCACAGAACAGCTTATCTCTTCTTTTCATTAATTTTCTTCTTCGTTTAAATTGTCAAAGAAGAAAATCAAAAAAAAAGTTGTAAGACTGTAACAAAAATATCTTTGCTTAAAACAAGGAATAGATCGTTGCACTAATGATTTATTCTTTAACTAAGCAAATGCTGCATCTTCGAAACGAAAGACTGAAGTTCTTTGAAGCTAAATCGATGAAAAAATCTTTCCCGTAAAGATAAAATATTTACTAAAGATGTCATATTTTCTTAAAAATACACGCTTATAGTTCACAGTTACTTTGTGGGCAATATATCATATAATATAAGGCAGTTGATAGTGTGTATTAATTATAATTAAGACTAGATTAAATCGGGAATGCGGGTTGGGTAATAGAAAGAAAAGGTGGACACGGAAAGACAAAGGAATCAACTTTTTAATTTTGAGTCCTTGCCACAAGAATTTAAGTCTTTGATTTAAAGTCGATTTTTCATGGGGATCTAACAATCTTTCGGCCTTTGCCATAACGGTTTTTTATATTTGGGCACAATCTAACCAATAAAAGTCTTTGTGGCAAAGTGTATTTTCTTTGTTTTTCTCTCGGTGCAGGAAGTTTGGTTTAATCCAGTTTCCACGGAAACAAATATTTTCTGGTTATCTATTTAAATAGGATTAAGAGTCATCCATTAGCGCAAAACCAAAAGCAAAAGAAAAATTACGCAAAAATACAACAAGGATGTGGATTTAAACAAGGATTTAGGCAAGAGCATAAACAAGAACAAGGATTAGGACAAACTTAGACAAGGCCTTGATCAACCAAGTATAAGTATAAGAAAAAGAATAAGAATAAGAATAAGAATAAGGATAAGGATAAGGATAAGGATAAGGATAAGGATAAGGATAAGGATAAGGATAAGGATAAGGATAAGGATAAGGATAAGGATAAGGATAAGGATAAGGATAAGGATAAGGATAAGGATAAGGATAAGGATAAGGATAAGGATAAGGATAAGGATAAGGATAAGGATAAGGATAAGGATAAGGATAAGGATAAGGATAAGGATAAGGATAAGGATAAGGATAAGGATAAGGATAAGGATAAGGATAAGGATAAGGATAAGGATAAGGATAAGGATAAGGATAAGGATAAGGATAAAGATAAGGATAAGGATAAGGATAAGGATAAGGATAAGGATAAGGATAAGGATAAGGATAAGGATAAGGATAAGGATAAGGATATATAAGGATAAGCATAAGGATAAGGATAAGGATAAGGATAAGGATAAGGATAAGGATAAGGATAAGGATAAGGATAAGGATAAGGATAAGGATAAGGATAAGGATAAGGATAAGGATAAGGATAAGGATAAGGATAAGGATAAGGATAAGGATAAGGATAAGGATAAGGATAAGGATAAGGATAAGGATAAGGATAAGGATAAGGATAAGGATAAGGATAAGGACAAGGATAAGGATAAGGATAAGGATAAGGATAAGGATAAGGATAAGGATAAGGACAAGGATAAGGATAAGGATAAGGATAAGGATAAGGATAAGGATAAGGATAAGGATAAGGATAAGGATAAGGATGGAACAAGTTTGGTGGATAGGAGCTGAGCAATTCAATAATTTATGTTTTTATATATGTTTGAACTTTAAAAAATATTCGCTTCTTTTACGGGAAGCGTCGATGCTTCCATAACACTTTGGAACAAATTCAGGTTAGCAAAAGTTAGGTCGATTCTGAGAGTGAGGGGTCAAAATAGAGGCTAAATTAGAAGACCCGTATCGCGGCGTTTGTTTATGTTAGTTCGAATTTTTTTTTAATCGACCTTCGAACTTTGCAGTCAAATGCCGATTTTCAGCATATTGTTTATATGGTTTTTTGGCTATAACTCGTCGACTAATTGATGTTTTTTCAATCTTTAAAAGCCAAATTATTGCTAGAGACCTATGCAACAATTAAAATTTTTTTAAAAATTTATTTAAAAAATTTTTGTGGTGCTTATGAAACAAAATGTTGGAAAAATTATTTTTTTTCATGCTTTTTGAAAATATTTTCCACAAAACTAACCGCATCTTTATGTATTCCGAAAAGAGCACTATCGTTCGTGTGGGACACAATATTACTCTTGTTTACTCAACTTTGATTAGTGATTGATTTTTTTTTTTTTTTTTTTTTTTTTTCTCTTTATCTCTCACTAATTAAACTCATAATATTATTAATTTTGTTTTATTATATTTTTTTTATTTATATTCATTTTCACTATGTTAAGATTTAGTTGTTTTAACCAAATTAAATTAAACTATTTTTAGTTAAGTATTTTTACTTGCCCTTTGGTTGTTATACTTAATCAATTTTGTACTATAATAGAACTTAGTTCTAAGTGTACTTATACTAAGTTTTTTTATAATATAATAATAATAAGCAATACATTTTTTCATATCAAAAAATAATGTCACTCGTTTCTTTCACGAACGAGAGTGCTCTTTTCGGAATACATAAAGATGCTATAAGTTGTTTTTGCTTTCTGTTTGATCTATAATATGCTTCTCAATAAATTTCATTTGAAAAGAAAACATTCATATCTAATACAAAACTTGCGTTTTCCAGCTTAATATTAATTTACTTTTCATTAATCACATTGAAGAACTTTTCTAACTCTTTTTGGCGTTTTCGATATGCTGTTACTTTGGTACCTTTCACCAACAAATTCTTTTCAAAAATGAAGCCATTGGTTCTGATTTTTTCTGAGTCAAACACAAATTTGCAACAATTCCATCCAATTGGTTTTGTGTGACTAGGGTTGGGTTCTTAGATGTTTCATAGGATGTACCTTCACCAGGGTCGTATTCTGAGAAGAAATTCATGGATGTAGCAGCGGCGGTTGTAGTACTGATTTCTGTTTGAAGATCAATACTTTGGTATGTTGGTACTGGAATGAATTCTGAGTGCGGTAATGGTAATTGGGCACTTGGCACTGCTACATAAGTTTTGTTCTTTGTTTTCCTTCTATTCAAAGTTTTATGGTAGTTGATACATCCATAGCAATTATCTTCTTGATGCGGGCTGTTGTCTAACCAGATCATTGTTATACCAAAAGGCATAGCCTTCTTCTTTTCACTTTTCCATTGCATAAGAGTTGAAGAACAATTAAAGCAAACTTTTTTAAGGGCATAGTTTACGTCAGTGATAAACTCTTGCGAGAAATATTGTTTATATATATATATAGGCTTCCAAAAAAAATCACTCGCATTGCCACATTTTTGATCGCTTGCTATGAAACGTCCACAAACATTACAAAAATGGTCCATTTTACATTTTGGTTCCGACATTTTTAATACAATATATATTATACAAAAAAATTAATTTTTTTAAAGACATCGAAAGACAGCGAAAATTAAAAGACATCAGCTTCGTCTGAGTTTCGAGTCTTAACTGAATCTTTATTTTTGAAATTAGTTCGGTTGTACAAAAAAAAATCGCTACCTGTGCGGTGGTTGAAAACAAAAAAGTTGTTTTACTAAGTCCTAATTCTTGGAACTTCACCTTTTTAATTACTTCTACCTAAATTGCTATTTATTTAATGGTTTTGGGATTTTTAACGCAAATTATCGACTAAGACCATTTTCTTTTCAAATGAAATTTATTGAAGAAACTGAGAAGCATATTATAGACCCAACAGAAAGCAAAAAAGACTTAGTTTTGTGGAAAATATTTTCAAAAAAGCATGAAAAAAGATTATTTTTCCAACATTTTGTTTCATTAGCACCACAAAAATTTTCTAAATAAATTTTTTAAAAAATTTTAGTTTTTGCACAGGTCTCTAGCAATAATTTGGCTTTTACAGATTGAAAAAATATCAATTAGTCGACGAGTTATAGCCAAAAAACCATATAAACAATATGCTGAAAATCGGCATTTGACTACAAAGTTCGAAGGTCGATTAAAAAAAAATTCGAACTAACATAAACAAACGCCGCGATACGGGTCTTCTATTTTAGCCTCTATTTTGACCCCTCACTCTCAGAATCGACCTAACTTTTGCTAACCTGAATTTGTTCCACAGTGTAATTTGTTGGTAGAAATTTATTTGAAAATCAGAGGCATATAATCAGATTGCCGAAAATACAGGACAAATTTTATACGGACGGGAAATTAGAAAAGTATAAAAAAGTATTACCACTAATAAAATCAAAATTTTTTTATTCAACTCATTTCAAACACCATCTTGGATCCTGAAGACATCATGTTCTTTAAAAGCATTTATTTTGAATAAAGTTATATCCGATACATTTTGTGTAGTTTAAAAAATTGAAAAATTTATTTAAAGTGTTGTGTGGCTCTGAGGCTTTACGCTCTAAACATAGTTTATGAGAACGTTCCAAAACAAAATTTCCATATACTTTCAATACCTAGCTTATGTCTGTGGTAATCGTTGTAAGGTTGAGTTGGAGAACAACGTGGGCAGGTGATTTCATCCAAAAATTCTATCTAATGGCATCCAAGGGCAACATGTTGACTGAAAAACCGCACTTTTATCTGACAAAATTAATTGCTTGCATTTTATTCGGTATTTATGGAGAGATATACAAGAGCACAAGGAAACAATTTATGACACATCAAAGCGGGTTGTCGGTCTGGCACTCTCTGTGATGTGTTGAGGTTTCAGACCTTGTTGCCGAAATTTTGGCCTGGGAAATTGCTAAAATAACATGACAAATATTTATATCTTAACAAATATCTACATGTTTGCTTGTCACATGCTACATACATGCACATACACACAAATGGGTTGGTTTAACTCTTCTAAGCCAGGAGCTATTTTATTGTTACGTATTGCGTAGGGCCTTAAATTATTAACAAAATGAGTGAGTTGGATTCAGATACCCTTCATTTCTGTAGGAACCACTTTTGTGCCATTTAGGTATTTCCAAGAAATTTAAGTAATTGAAATGTTTTGCAAGATAATCTGAGCTATAAAAAAAGCCATTGAAAATCATAGCGAGTTCTGTATTAAATAGTACGCATAAATTATATTTAAATTCCAGAAAAATTTAATATTTATGCAATACTTAGTTTTCATTTAACTGCACATTAAATGATGCGACGTTTTGTGTTCAATCGAAGGAAATTGATTTTCTTTTCTTGCTAAGCTGCCTCAACAAAAGAAATCTGCGCCAACCTCCCTCAGACTATCCAGCTATCCATCCAACGTTCGTTGTGATTAGATGAACCGTTAAATTGAAATACCATCTGAGTGTTTGACAGCTACAAAGACGTCAACAAAGAGACTGCTGCTATAACAACATAAAAAGCCACAGAAAGATTCGTATTTGAATTATGATGAAAATAAAAAGAAATTTGTCAGTATTTTATCTTGTATCTTGTATCTAGATATAACGAGCATGCAAATAAGATATACAAAACAATATACTGGCTCCAACTTAATGGAGTGGGCAGCTGGCAATGGACTAGAAGTCTTTAAAACTTGGTTTTTTCAAAAAAGGACTTTTAAGAATCCTTGCAGTCATTTCTCTTTGAGATACTTACTGCTTGCAAAAATAAAGAAAAACAAGTTGCTTCAAGAATAACGCTCTGACGATAATTAAAAAACGAAAATGCTTCTTGTACAGGCAGACATGTTTCAAGCCTCCAAAAAACACAAATATACAAAAAGGATACACACGCTCCTCCCGGCAGAAGCAAGTTTTGTGTAATGTAATTTTTATCATGAATAACGTGGAAATAATTTACATTTTTGGTGCTCAACTTGGAATGCCTTTGTTGTTGGATGTGCCTGCGTTTCCTGCGTTTATAAATCAAGCGGAAGCTAAATTGAAATCCAAAAACGCGCACGTCCTTGATTTCCTTTGGGACTTAGAGCAGTAGCGAGTTTCGTATTCATATGACGCTGATGTTGATGATGCTTATGTTGATGATGATGATGATGATGACGCTATTGAAGATTATGGCTTGATGAAGATGATGTTGGTGATGGTGTTTATGATGTTGCCGACACAGCCGCTGTCGCTTAAAGCTGCATTTACGCGAATTCAATATTATTTCTTGCAACTTGCTTTGTAGTCACCTACAGCAGATAGTTGCACACGCACACCTTGTGCTCCGAGAACCAGAGTCCTCTGACTATCCTTCAAAATTTCACTTGTTGGCAAACAGTAATAAAATTTCTGCTTTCCAAATATATCCTTTGGGAAATTACGCGCCAACATTTGCTTTTGTAAATAAAAGTATTTTTGAAATGAAAATGGAAAAGAAATTGCGGAATTTTTATATGAGGAAATTTGCATATTTTTATATTCAAGACTGCGTACTTCCAGGATAAACCGAACCCAACAAATAAACGAGAGAGAACAACACAAAACACAAAAAAAAAAATAAATAAAACCAAAAAAGCATCAAACGGAAATTTATAAGCCCTCATAAGAGCCATGAAAGCGTTAAGTAAATATTTATTAAATGGATTCCATTTTGTATGCGAATTGCTCCAGTAGGATATGAAACATCAGAGCCAGAAGAGCGAAAAGCGAGAAAGGCAAGACAATCTTTAAGATACGAGTGTGCCTACAATTTTGCATTAAATATGAAATTGCTTTGTGAAAAACAAAAAAAAATATAAAACAAAAACTTTTTCAGTCTGGGGGAAAAAATTCAAGTTTTTCATCTTCATATTATTATGCATTTTCTTCCTTTAAAACTACCCATTTCCTCAACCCATCCACCAATGATGGTGAGCCCACGTTTTTATGTTGAAAAAATAAAACTACAAAAGATGCTCAAGTCTAAGGCGGTCACTCGTACTGAAATGGGCTGTACAATAGCTGGGTCGGTTTT